>LOEQ01007712.1:48442-51217 GCA_001685075.1 Bramus lutescens | reverse complement strand
CACACACACTGTCACAGACCACACACACACTGTCACAGACCACACACACACTGTTCAGACCACACACACTGTCACAGACCACCATGAAGTCTGGCCTAAACTTGTTTTTCTCCAGTTTCGAGGCCAGAAGTACAAATGACAACTGGGTTGGTTGCTACGGAAGCACTAAGCGAGGATCCTGTTCTGAACTCTGTGGTTGGCTTGATGTGACCTTCAGGCTTACTTAACCTTTTCCCTCTGTTCACATTTCCCCTTTTGTAAAGCCACGAGTCAAGTTGAATTAGGACCCCTCCCTACTCCAGTAACACCTCATATTTTCATACCTTTATTCATTAGCTATTTTTGAGAATGTTGTAACAAGAACACTGTATCTGCATAATTTCTAACCTTCTACCTCCCAACTCTTCCCATGTCCCCTCTGTCACATCCCCCTCTCAAACTCATGTTCTCTTCTGTAACTATTATTGTTTTCACAAACATACACAGACAACACACACACACACAGAGCACAGTCTACTTTGTCCAATTAGTGTAATGGTTCACCAATGTAGATAATGTAACAAATGTAACACACAAATGGCAAGATGTTAGTAACAGGGAAACTGTGTGAGGAACAAGAAGTATATTGGAAGTCTATGTTTTCTGTTCTATCTTCTTGTGTAAATTTTTCCTAAAACTGATCTTTTATCCTGTGTGTGTACATACATGTGTGTGCATGTGTGTGTTTGTTTATGTGCAAGTACACATACACACATGAGCATCTGTATGTAGAGAACAAAAGACAAACTTAGGTATCATTTTCAAGTGTCATCCTTATTTTGGGGGGTGGGACTAGCCCAGAAGTTGAGAATTAGACGATGCTGACACCACAGAGCCGCAGGAATCCCCTGCCTCTGCTTCCCCTGCCTAAGACTACAAGCACACGCCACCACACAGCCTTTGTTTACTTTGTGGTACTGGTTGAGCTCATGTCCTCATGCTTGCAAGGCACACACTTTACCAATGGAGTCATCCTTGCAACAACACAGTAAAGTTTTTATTTTCATTTTTAGAAAGGTAAATCATATATGAACAAGAGAAAAGACCTTTGCTGTCTGCACATAGCCAGAACCTAGAGAAACCACCCATCTGCCTGCCTCTGAGGCCCCACTCCCTGGCCCTGCCCTGTGCCAGTCACTCTGACCTTCCTTTTGACTTTCGGGCCATCTTCTCTCCTCCACAGGTGGAAGTCTTGTGCAAGTTGTTCCTTAGGTCTAGAATCTTTTTTCCCCTTGATTTTTCCAAGTTTTCAGTTTATAAAACTCATCCACAGAGAAGATGACATATTGGCACCCTTTTTTAGGTTCTTCACAGTTTCTCATTGCTATGTGGAGATTCCATTTCCATTTTCAGTTTTTTCCTTTTGTGAAGCCCCCAATCTCACCAGGTCCACACTACCTCTTGCCACCTCCACTGAGTCCTGGGCTCTGCTGCCAGTTGACTTCGTCTTGATAGTCAGGCAGAGGAAGCCACAGTGAATGGCAGCAAATAGAAGCTTTAGCTAAACTTCATACAGCATGGGCATGCTATCTTTTCCCACTGACATCTCTTCCTGAGAAATGTTGCTTTAAATGTGGGGGAAATATGAATGCCCTCTTCCCAGAAAGACATCTGTTTCAGATTTAGCATCCTGAAACTGGTAGGGTAACCACCTGAGTTCATCTCAGCTGGGATAGTGGAGAAAAGTGATCCTGAAAACAGTGAGAATTTAGGAGGCAATTTGGAAGAGAGAGGTTTGAAAGCGTTGAGAGGTCCTGGTAGGGTTTGGTGCACAGGTGTAGAACCTTCCATTTGGAAAGAATTGCAAAGAAATGCTGTCCAAAGTTGTAGATGAGCTAATATAGAGGATGGCTCTTCAATTATCTCAAAGTAAACAGGCTTAATTTGTGATCCAAGAGTGGAAACATTTTTTAGAAGGAAATCACCACAATTTCTAAGAAAAACCAAAACAAACAAACAGAAAACACTAAGAAGTGAGAAAAGCTATGGTTTTGTGTTTGGTTTTTGTCTGTTTTATTTTTATATGACTTTAGTTCTTAGAAATTAAGTGTAATCGAACCAATTTAAGTAAAGGATGTGTACATAGGTAAATTTATTAAACCTCTACTACAAGAGGTTTAAGAAAATCCCTGCCCTGTAGAGTTCTGGACTCCAGCTGGAGATCACAATATTGCTCAGGCTTATCATTAACTAGCTCTTATAACTTAACTCATAATTTTTAGCTATGTTTAGCAGCGTGGCTTGGTACCTTTTCTCAGTGAGGCATTTTATTTTGCTTGCCCTGTGTCTGGCTAGTGACTGTGTCTCTGCCTTTTCTCTTTTTGGAATTTTCCTAGTCTTATTACCTTGCCCATACTTCCTGCCTGAATGCCGGCCAATCAGTGTTTTATTAAACTAATATGAATGACCAGTCTTTACAGTGTACAAAAGCATTATCCCACAGAAATTCTACTTTTTATTTCTTTTCAAAAACAAGACCCTGGATCTAATCTTATTTGTTGAGCTTTTTTCCTGACCATTGTCCATAACAACTTGTAACCAACGCACTAAACAAATCCCCTTTTTTTTTGAATGTAAGCATAGATTTTTAAACTACTTCCTGCTGATTGGGGGTGCTGTGGTAATCTTATGGGGACCCATAGAAAATTTAGGATTATGGTCAAGTCCTGACTAGAGTATTCTGTGAGGCTGGATCATCTCAGCCAGCATCCTAGAAGCTGTTCTGGATGCTAAACT
>LOEQ01007712.1:33442-45942 GCA_001685075.1 Bramus lutescens | reverse complement strand
TTCCTCTTATTCTGTCCCTCCCTAAGAAAAAGAAACCTTACCATCTGAATACACCAGACCTCTAAACACAGAGCTACTAGTTACCTATGTCAACCTAACAAAATTTAATGAAATGAAATGATAGTTGCGTTTTCCTGTTTGTTCTAGTTATATCTGATGTACGCAACAGTCTGTTGTGACTAGAGGCTACCTTAATGGTCTCAGCAAGTGCAGAGCATTCCCATCATATCTGCCAGAAGGTTCTGGTAGACAGCACTGCACAGGTATAGAAGAAAGCATAAAATCCCCATAAAGCCCTTAATGTCCAACCATGGTTGATTGTAGGGTCTACATTTGTAAGCAGCATAAAACCATTTTAAGTGGCATACCAAGAAAGGAAGTCAGATAAGAAGGTGGTAGTGAGCCCTATTGGTATATCCTACAGGGTCTGAGGGACTTGCGAGAGCTTCCAGAGCTTCAGCAGAAGCCCTCTGTGCTCATTTCTCTTTGGACCTATCAATGGCATGCACTTTTATTTATTAATTTTTTTTAAAAGACATGGTCTCACTTTGTAGCAATAGCCAGCCTGGCACTTGCTGTGTAGAGACCTGGTTAGTCCTAAACTCACAGTGATCCTCCTGGCTCTGTCTCCCAAATGTAAGAGTAAATGGATAACCCATGACTTTTATATTTAAATTTTGAAACTGAAGAAAGAGAATCCAACATGACTGACCCACGACGAACTGCCTGGCCAGATGGGATGGAAGGAAAGGTGGCAGTTAGAGTCTCAGGGACAAACCGCCAGAGGTTTGCCTTCACAGAATCTTCCCGACGAAGTGTGACCGGGAGTGGACTACCTCTACAGGTTCCCCTGTTGCAGCCAATGATGTTGCTTTGGTTGGCCCAGAATGTTCGTTCCATTGAACAATAACCATTGAACATGTTTTTATCTTTACATGTAGAGTGGCACAGCCAGCAAGTGCCTTTCTCTTTACTTGCTAAAAAAGTTGTTCCTAAAGACTTCTTGGATGCACAGATACCGGTTCCAGACTCTGGGAGACGTTAGAGAAAAAGATCTACTCTGTTCACAGTATCCAGCCCTGTAATCAATCTGTCTTTCCAAAAGAGCAACCTGAGCACTGAAGACGGTGGGGTTCTCTAGATTCTGGATCCTTACTTTAGTCTTCTTAATACTTTCAGAAGATCATTTTCCTGCTTTAGCACTAAAGAGGACAAAACAAAACAAATAGCTTTCAAATTTGAGACCCCCCCTTCAAACCAGGCATCTTCTTTTCTGTAACAAGCTCTTACTGCCAAGATAAAATATGAAAGTGTCTTCTCATAGCCCCAAATATTATGTTACAGAGACAAATCCTGTAATTTTCCACTTTCATGAACAGTTCATCTAAACGGAGCTTTCCAATTTCAATCTCGCACATTCTATTTGAGTCAGTGTATATACACCTCAATCATCCCCTAACCCCAAGCTCTGGTGATTGAAGGTAAATGTCACAGAAAGACCTGAAATCCCTTTCAAATCCTCCATCTCCCACAAAGAGGCCATTTTATTTCAGAAAACTCAGTTTCAATTAAAGTCTCTTCTATGTTAAATTTTAAAAAGTTTCACAAATGAATAATTACAATGATCACTTTCATGGCTAAAAAATTAAGTTGCCAATAGTCAGGAAACAAAGGGCGGAGTACATGGAGGGCATAAGAGCCTCAAAGGAATCGCTTGGGCAACAAAAGAGTGCAGGTTTTAATTTGGCATTGAGTCCCACCCAAGTCTGCAGTGATGACATGCATCCACCAAGTTTCCCAAGGAGATGCAACGCGATGTGGGTTTAGCATGCCAGCTGGGCCCTGAGTGAAGCTAACATCATGTTCCCATCAGGTAGAGGGAAACTGCAGCCACAGCATTGCCCCCTGGTCATCTCTAATTGAAGTGACAAAGAGGTAAATGTTGCTTCAAAGAGAATCCAGTTCTTTAGTTATCCCCACAGTGCTTCAGAACCATCCCCTGACGATAAGGCCATTTGAAGGCTGAACTTAAAAGCACCGCCGTATTTAAAACTTGAGTTATTCCAAGAAAGCTTACGGTATGTGAAGCACTCAAAGAAAAGAAATCGGCCAATGATTTTCTCTCATTGAGATTCCCTTTTCAACTGGTTTAACCACCTGTATTTATTCTTGCATTTTTACCTCCCCAGTTTCATTCTTTTTTGTGTCCTGTAAGAGTATTTATTTCTGCAGCTGAATTATGTCCTCTTGATTGCTTGGGAAGAGCAGCTTGCCTGTTATCTTGCATGGGTGGGAAAGTGCTCCCTTTTGAGTGGTTTCTGGCCGTGAGTATTAATGCAGCCATCACAGGGATGGCATTATCATCCACTGAAGCCACTTCAAGTTCATTTGCATCGTACAATATGTATTTCTGTATTTGTATGGATTTAAGATGAGCCGAAACTCATTAAAATTCAAACTGTACTCCATGCTTAAAACTTCAGAAAATTCATTTACTGTCTCAAGTGTGCTGTGGTTTCTTACCTGAAATGCATTGTCTGTGTTTCTGGAACTGGTGAGTGGCCTGACTGATGAAGTTAAAGGGGTTAAAATAAAATCTCTAATTATAAATAACAAATCAAAATGTGACATTCATGTTTGTGGCGAGTAGATCTGTGCTTACAAATGCACAGTTAGGACTTTGGGTAACTGAGTAGTTATGTGTTTAGGAATATTGATACCAAATAAAGGATGAAACCATTTTTGGGGGAGGGAGAGGGAGAGAGAATGAAAGGAGCAGGAGAGAGAAGTAGAGACATGCTCTTGATGATGTGTATGCATGCCTATGGAGGCCTGAGGCTGATGTCAGGCCCCTCTTTACTCTCCGCCTGCTTTAGTTTCCTTTGCTGTTCCAATGATAAAATAGTCCAGCGAAAGCAAGACAGAGAAAGTGCTTATTTTATTTAGTTTATTTTAGGGGTTTGTTCCAAGTTTCAGTCCACCTTTATAGAAATATCGAGGTGGCAGGGACTTGAGGTGGCTGGTCACATCTGCAGTCAAGAGCAGAGTGAATGGACATATGCCTGTGCTCAGGTGATTCTCTCCTTTTTATTCAGTACTAAGTCCAGCCTTTGAAACAATGCTGCCCATATTCAGAGTGAGTTTTCTCACCTTAATTAATCCACTTAAGAAAATGTCTTATGTGAATGCCCACAGACCCACACAATTCAGACAGTTCCTCACTGTCACTAGAGTCTAGATTCTATCAAGTTGGCTATTGAAACTTACCATCATGGGCCTAGAGAGATGCCTCAGCAGTTAAGAGCTTTTATTGCTCTTCCAGAGGACCTGGGTTCAAGTCCTAGCACCCACATGGTTGCTCATAATCACATGTAACTATAGTTCCAAGGGATATGATGCCCCTTTCTGTCTTTTTTGGGCACCAGATACATGTGTGGTTCAGAAGCATATGCATATGCAAAAACACGCATGCACGTCAAATCATAAAAATATTTTTTAAATAAAAGAAAGTCACCCCCATGTAATCTTAATGTTGTTGAATGAAACAAGATATCTCATTGAACTTGGGACTCACTAACTGACTAGGCAATCAGCTAAGGAGCCCTGGGGATCTACTGTCTCTATCCATTCCCCCAGTGTTGAGGTTAACATAGTACCAGGTCAACTTTTTTTAAAAACATATTTTTTATTGAATCTTTGGGAAATTCACATCATGCACCCCAATTCTGCTCACCTCCCAGTCCCTCATATCTTCCCCCCTCAGTACCCACTCAAATGAAAATTTTAAAAATCAAAACAAAATAAGCAAGCAAACAAACACAACGAGAAAAACAAACAAAAGAACAAAAACAAAACAACAGCAGCAACAAAGACCTCTTCACTCCTCCATCTTTCTGGCTCTCCAACACCTCTTCATTTGTCCTGGTGGCATTGGAAGTCTCGTACCTCAGTGCTTGGGGGCAGGTCCTGGGGCTTCTGTAACAATCACTACCCACTGAGCCACCTCCACAGCCCTTCCTTTCTGTTTTAAAAATTGGATATTCTGGTATGACCAGTTAGCATCTTATTTACTCAACATTAAAAACAAAAACAAAATACAAGTAGTAAGATACCCATACCTGTAGCCATTAGCAAGTTCAAATATTGCAGGCATGGTATGGGTATAAATTTGCCAACTGCTTTAACTGACTTCCTCCCTGCCTTCATTCCTAAAAGTTCAAACTTGACTTTTTTCTTTTTTTCTCTCCTGTCTTCTACCATGGGATAATGCTGCAGGAAGACCTTCACTAGATGCCAAACAGATGGCAGCATCATGCCTTGGCCTGCCAGCCTTTAGAGCTGCGATTAAATACATTTCTCTTCTCTATATCACCTAATATTTAGCATTCCTTTCTCATATCCTTTCTCACAAAGTGACAAAAACATGGCAGGAGGCCAGAGATCAAAAGACCTGGTGTGTCTTGAGGTAGCAGTGGGAGAGGACGAGGTTTGGAACAGAGCAGCTCAGCGAGGACAACAGACTGAGAAATGTAGAGGAAGGGCCTGTGAGGGAAGGAGCTCAGGGCAACAGCAGAGTGAACAGGTGCCCAGAGGAGGAGAATGGAGAGGAAGGTGCTGAAAGGGTGCTCAAGAAAGCCTGGAAATGGCAAGGCTATTTCAGGAATGATTAGCTGATAATTGGCCAATGATGTGGAAGACAGGGCCAGTTATGCAAATCAAGCCTGGGAATTTAAAGAAGCTTTGCACCAGTCACTGAGGCTTAGGGACTTATAATCTCTGACCTCAAGGACAAAGAAAGAGCAAGTCCTCATGTCTGAACTGTGGCCATAGGCGTTGAACAATTACAGAAGGTGATGAGAAAAGTCGGGTGGAGGGTGGCATGGACTCTTCTCACGTGTTTTATACTAAATTGAATTGAATTAAATGGAATGTATTAATGAGAAAATAATAGAACTGATTTATCCAGAGAAGTCATTCTCACCAGTGCAGTCAAACACTGGATAAAACATTAGACTATGGCCTGAACCAGCTGGAATTTATTTCAGAAGGAAAAGCCAACATGTTGTCCCGAAGCAACATGTAATTTTTTTCCCTGAGAGATATACTTTCGGTAAAATTCCTTTTAATTGGTCCCTCCCCCTATCCTTTGTTCTATTCTAAGACTTTAAACCAAGAGGTATATGGACACCATGCTTGGCCATGGGACAATGGACAGCAAGGGCTAGTCAGTGGTCTATGTTGTCATGATAGACATATGCTCAATTCTAGGGGGGACCCTTCTGTCCATCGTTAAAAGAAAATAAGATTAACTATAAAAATCACATATGTGTATATATATATAGAGAGAGATGTATAAATGTTTGCATATTGATCTGTGTGATTAAATAGTATATAATGGGAGCCATAAATAAATACATATTTATTTATATATTTCTATTATTTATTACACATTAATAAAAGCTACTGTGTAGCAGACATGTTTAGGCAACCCCTAATTTAAGAGATAATTTTAATAGTTTTTCACAGAAGCATCTATTGATAACACAAACTTCTGCCTCTTCCCTTGGGAAGTTGCTGTTTCACAGGAATGGTTCAAACATAGCAATAGCAAGCTTGAGAGAGCAAAAATAGGGCTTGGGAGATGGTTCATTGGGTTAAGTGCTTAGTATGCAAGCACTGGGAACCTTAGTTCAGATCCACTAAACACACACAAAAACTGAAAGGACATGGTGGCCCACCTGTAATCCCAGCAAAAAGGAAGCAGAAACAAAGAGGTCTCTAAATAAGCTGGCTACATAGACTAGCCAAAATAGCAAGCTCTGAGTTCAGTCAGAAACTCTGACTCAATATATAAAGAAGACACCATGTCAACTACTGGCATCCAACACATGCACACACAGGTGCATATGAACATGTTCATGCATGTGTCTACATGCATGCAAACATGTACAAACAGATTCACATGTACCATACAGATACATATGCAAAACCAGACAGAAACACCTGGGACCAGGCAGGGCTCATCCTGGAAACTTAAGCTGCAGACATCTTGTTAGAAGGGTCTGAGTGAGATCCATTCCTTTCTGTGGATACTGATCAATGGAAGTTTATTTCCATTTTATTCTTGAGTTAAAAGAAAAAAAAAGCAAAGAAAAGCACAAAGTTGTGATTTAAGTATGATTCATATGGACTTTTTCCATAATTGAAAGCCTAAAATAGTTATTCATCAATTAATTGAATTATGAACTGCATAACTACTTCCAATGGTAAATATCCCACTTAAGTTGTAACTATTGATCATGAAAGCAGAGCTACGTACAGCGGGTCACTTCTGTACCCACTTTCCTCTGCATCTTCTTAAATTTCTAGAATGCCTTGACAATATGTGTTTTAAGACTGAGGTTTAAAAGTAGACCATTCGTATATAGCTGAGAACTCTCCCTGTATTAGTTAAACCCATTAAGTCTACTTGGCACATGGGTACTACCAAGCATGTCATCTGTTCACAGATCATGTTGTTTACATAGGAACATGCATTGTTCACTCATGTAGGTGAGAAACTGAGCACATCTGCCTTTGGAGTTCACACTTTCTCTGGGTTGGCCACTCTTAGGACCAGATTCTAGACTATCAGCTGCTCTTGTCATGATGGAGCCCTGTTGAAAGCCTTCTATGACCTCTCTTCCCAAAATGTACAGCATCCCTGGATTCTTAAACAAAACAATAAGACCACTACAATTTTCATCACTAGACCAGTCTGTGGATGTCATTTGTCTTTCCTGCTGGACAGTCAGCTAATTTTACTTTCTTGAATCTACCCCTTGTCTTTGGATGACTGTGTTCATGTGACCGTGGCTTAAGAGGACATATTAGTTGCTTTCGAATTGCTCAAATCAAAATACCTGAGAATAACAAAAGAGGAAGAGTGATTTATTTCACATCTTGGTTTCAGCCCAGCATAGCAGGGAAGGCATGGCAGAGTGGCTCCGGCTGTGAACACCGTGGGAATGTGCAACAGAAGCTGGTTCACATCCTATTAAGCCAGGGGGCAGAGGACAAGGAAATGGAGGTGCTATGCCGGCTTTATCCTTTTGCCACCTTTATTATTGCTGGGCTCATAATGCACAGGATGGTGCCACCTAGGTTCAGGATTGATCTCTCCACTCAGCTATTCTTTCTGCTAACACAGACACACCCAGAGATGTACCTTACCATATTCTCTGTGATTTTAAATCTAGCCAAGTTAACAATGAAAATCAGAAATCATAAAAGACTGATTCATACCTCAATCCTGGTAACTTGCCCTTTATTCTACATCATCAGGGCAATAGGGACCAAGCACAATGATCATGACAAGCACAGGCATGATATTCATCATGGAGATTGTATCCTTTATTGATGCAGCTGTATCTGTTTAAATACATGTGTTACAGCCTAGTCTTCCGTATGAATTGCTTACTACCACCCACTCACTAGCTTGCTCACAACTGGTCTGTCCTACGACCTTCCACCCCATTCTCCTGTGCATTGAAAATTCTCAACCTGATGATATGGTGCTGACTTAGAAGTCCTTCAAAGTGACTGATCTTCTGGCTAATGCACACGCAGCCCCAGCTCGCATGTCTCCTTATTTGAATGTGGTCATAAACAGTAGTTTCCAAATGACTACCTCAATTATTTTAAAGTATGACCATGCCATGTCAACTTCAGGGAGGGCCTTTCTATGGGGAAAAAGTACATCCTCTTCAACCCTCTGTCTGAAATCTGCAATGAATCTAAAAGACCTTGATGTGAAACTCTTTTTCTTACCTTGGAGAAGTCATCCTAATTTTAATTTGTTTAGCTTTTTCTTAGATCAGTAGTTCTCAACCTTCCTAATGCTGTGACCCTTTAATACAGTTCCTCATACTGTGGTGATCCCTAACCATAAAATTATTTTCATTGCTACTTCATAATTTAATTTTGCTACTGTTGTGAATTGTGATATCAATATCTATATACAGGATATCTGATCTGGGACCCTTGTTAGATCGCTAAGGGGTCATGACCCACATGTTGAGAGCCACTGTCTTAGATGATAGAAGATGGCACGTGACAACCCTCCCGGACAGTTTTCATCTCTTTCTATATCTAAGTCTGAACACTAATTGCCCATTATACCCCACTTCTCTTAAGCTGCCTGTAAATTCCACTCCACACTTTGTGTTCTACCACCCAGTTCATAGATGCACACTGCTCAACAACCCTACAATACACAGTATGCAAACTGATACTTGTTAAGCTCTCACAAATTGGGTACCATTGTGAATATCTGTATTAATTCTTCAATCTCTGCAACTCTGAAGCATGATTGATAAAAACTCAAAGAACGATATTGGGGTTCATCTTGAAGATCCGAAAAGCAAAGCAGCCAGCTACTGGTTCTTACCTCAACTTCAGTCTGAAATGGTGATCCTGCCTCCAGAAATCTCAGAATGAGACTGTGTCTGTAAACTATCTCCTCCCATTTTATAATCCTCTCTAAGGCTAGGATTAAAGGCATGCACCACTGGGATTAAAAAGTATGCACTGCTTGGTTTCTATGGCAACTAGTATGGCTACTGGTACTAAAGGTGTGTGTTACCACTGCCTGATCTGTAAGACTGACCAGTGGGGCTGTTTAACTCTCTTATCTTCAGGCAAGCTTTATTTATTAAAATATCAATGAAAATCACTACACAGCTCTGTGATTTAAATATTAGGGAGTTGAAGCTCAGAGCCACTAAGCGCCCGTTACAGCTACAGAAGACATCTAGGGAACAAACTAAGAGCTGCCTAGTTCTCAAACCATAAGGATATACTGTTTCCTCACATATTTCCAAACAGACCCTTTAAACCTAGAAACTTAATATTTTTCAGTCGAAAGAGCATATGTTGTGAAACACAATTTGGAGACTCAGACACCCAAAGTAAACGGCTGATCTAGTCCCAAATTTAAACAATGATTTCTCATGCCTGCTTTTCTAGCTTGGATCTATTAATTTGTTCTTTTTCCTTGTTATAAGAAGTGCTATTTCTGTTTAAGTGTTGCTGATTTGGATGCCATTCTTATGACTAAATATTTGTTTGCCTGTAAGAGCCGAGGCTAGGGCTCTGATGCCAGTAGGTGCTCAATAAAGATTAATGGATGGCTGTGTAGGTCTATGTGGAAGTCTTGCACTGAGGATCTGCTCAGCTCCTCGAAAGCAGCACAAAGGATGCAGAAAGATGAAGATCGCAGATCCCCACCCCACTACAACCATGGATTTCCGGACTGCGCTACGTCAGCGGAGGCATCCCAAAGGTCAGTTGCAGCAGCGAGAACACCACTGGCGTTTTTCCCTCTCTTCGGAAACAGTGAGGGATGTCGTGAAAATGAGACGCCGCAGCCATTGTGAAGACTAATATCAAATATGAGAGAAAACTTGCTTTTGTGATGAGCATTGGAAAAAACTAAATATTTTTAATTGACACATTTCCTATTATTGCATATATATATATATAAAGAAGATGAGTAATAAGCTACATCAGATTTTTTTTCAAACTGTCAGAACAAGAGATGAAGCAAAAGTAGCTCTCCAGAGAAGCTGCTGTGAACTTGAGCAGTAGAACATGACAGTAAGCAGCCATACGGTCATTTACTACCGAGTCATCCCTGAAAATCATGAAGAAACAAAAGCTGTTTTCTTCCAAAATATATGGTGGGGGTATTTCTAGAAGTGAAGAAGGAGGACAATGACTTCAACTTACTTTACAAGGAAAAGAAAAAGTCACGCGCTCCTGTGTGCACTCAGAAAAGTTCCTTTGATAGAGTCTGTCAGCCTTGGGACTTAGGAGACAGTGCCTACATTCTGAACAAGCAGCACTGGCCATCTCCGGAAACCTCAGCCAAGTTCTAGGATGGCAGAGCACTTCCCTGCAATATCAAACTCTGCACTGTCTTAAAAAGACATCGGTAAAGGAATGCCCCATGTTAGCACCCTGCTCAGGCTGGACTAGATGATCATCCTAGTGAGTTCACCCAATGGCCCTGACTCTACACAGGTCTGGGTCTTCCCATCTGCAGGAGAAGATGAAGACTCGTTTCTCAGGGCTGATCTTGACTCTAGTATGTCACATTCTCCTTGGTGAATTCTCTTTTGAAATGAGCATCTTTAATGGGAATGCCCTTTGTGTCCCAGGCTTTTGATGAGTGTTTCTTTATCTCTATCTTTAAAAAACTCCTTATTTCAAACATCCTTTCTATCAAATTCCTTTGGTAATTAAGAAACTTTATGAATTGGGGATGTTTTGGAACATGAAAGAAGAATTTGTTTCATTAGTATATTTCTTTACACTGTGGACATGCATCATAGCTTACCAGATTCTCATCCCAGAGAAAGAGCTTTGAGAAGAAGCAACCAAAAAGGTGTGTTAGGGAGGTCAGTGTTGGTATTATGGCCTGGAGTGATTGGTCTCTGTGTTTGCTACTTAAAAAATATAGAAATTGGGTAGCTCACATGAACAAAAACTTACAGAATATATATGCCAAAGGTATTGCTGCACATTTATAAAAACCATTATCCTAAAATGAGAGTTGAAAGGCCATTTCTCATGACCAGTAGCTAGAGCCCTATCGGTAGCCTGGTTGGTGGTGAGAGAGCATGAGGCAGCCCTACTATAGGAAAGAAAGCCCAGTTCTTTAGTGTTGACTCTCCCAGGAAACCCTCAAGGAGCTGCTGACATTCCTCTCCAAGGAATCAATGAACCCGTTTCTATCTGTCTGCTCCCTTGACCTTACTTTGTTTTGAATCAGAGAAGGGAATTAACTGTTGGGATGGGGAGCGTGAGGCGAGCCTGCAGAATCTTGAAGGAGATGTCGTGCTGAGGGATCTACGTGTGAGACCACCATTTGCTGATAGTCACCCAGGGTTTATTACTTGTTTGTTATATTATTATTTGTTCCTGTTTCTCATTTCATATTCTCACCCTGTTGTAATAAGTAACTGTCTTCCCAGCCATCATTCCATATTGACAAGCAAATGTCACCCATGTTTGATTGACATCTATTGCTCCTGAATGCAGAAGTATGATTTAAGAATCAATTCTACTTATTTATTTAAAACCATTCTTATGTGTCAAATGTATTTTTTGGTTGTATAACCCTCCTAATACTCACTCTGGGGGGTCTTCTATTGATATTCTAAATTCAGATGGTTTCTTTTTCCAGTGCTTCCACTGTTAGGGGTGGTGGCTTTTCTTTGTCATAATTTTCTACTTCCCCTCCCCCAATTCACATCTGGGAAATGGCTATTGCACCTATAGAACTCTCTCTGTGTCTTCTGAAAGCTTGCATTTTTGCAAACGCCATTTGCTTTATTGTAAGACCTTGGAAGGCATATGGAAAGTGATTATTTCTCCTGCATATTGCATCTTTAGGCAAATGCAGCTTCAAGTTCAATGACGGTATGAGGGTATATTCTGAAGGGTAGCTGCGATTGGAAGCCCCTAAGTCAAAACGCTCATTGTTTGGCACCATTGTGTGGCACGCATAAGAAAAAACCAGCCCTCCTCCTTTTGGACGGTGGACATGTTCATTTAAAACAAGAAATGTCCCCTGGTTTTAAATACGTACTTTACTATTCTCGGGGTAACATCTTATTTCATCTTTAGGAAGCTGTGGAAGCAAATGCTAAGGTTAAAAAAAAACCCGCACATCTACTGTCTGGAAAAATTGGAAAGGGCCCTCCTTATGTTAAAAGTGGCATTTGAAAAACACCTGAAGCACTGACTGTGGAAGAGCCAGGAGAGAAATATTGTCACCAAACCTCCCGCCTTTCAACCTTCACTTCTATCTCCAACAGGGGCTGCTGGCTCTTGGGAAATAGATTTAGGTGTGACCCTTGAGTCCAGAGAGCTGTTGCGTAGCTGTCTCACTCCCTAAGTATGTCCAGCTAGGGCGCTGCCATCGCCTGCGTTAGATGAGGGAGTATTCAGGATTTCACTGTTCATCCCTTGCAGAGAGGGAAAAAAAGAGAGGCCGAAAAAAAAAATCTCACATTGTCAGAGTAATGCCAAACTCTGTGTGAGTGGGATGAGCAGAGCAGATGCTGCAGAGAGATGCCAAAGCGGCTCCCCTTCCTCTGTGCCTTGGGTTCCTATAAATTGCTCCGGCGCGCGTTTGTCAGCCTCCTCTTCTCCTGGCAGGTGGTACCCAGGCAGAATTCTGTGTTCAGCCTCTCTCGTTCGGCTCTGGCTGCTGCTGGCTAGCTCCTATCTCCAACACTGAGCTCTGAGCCGCTGATCGAGCACACCGGCACCGCTCCGCACATCTCGGGGGCGCCCGACCTGACCTCCCTCAGCCCACTAGGGGCTTTGGGGTTGCGCTTCTATTAGAGTTGTGGTGGCTGCAAAAGAGGAAGAAAAAAAGAAAGAAAGAAAAGAGGCAAGGGACAAACCCAGCCAGAGAAAGAAAAGGAACAAGGTCCAAGAAAAAAAAAAAA
>LOEQ01007712.1:13351-32817 GCA_001685075.1 Bramus lutescens | reverse complement strand
GGGCTATCAGCGCGGCCACCTACAGCACGGTGCCCAAGATCGCCTTCTACGCTGGCCTCAAAAGGCAACACGAAGGCTACGAGGTGCTCAAGTTCGACGACGTGGTCACCAACCTCGGAAACCACTACGATCCCACTACGGGCAAGTTCACCTGCTCTATCCCGGGTATCTACTTCTTCACCTACCACGTCCTGATGCGCGGAGGGGACGGCACCAGCATGTGGGCTGATCTCTGCAAAAACAACCAGGTGAGCGCGAGCAGGCAGTGGGGAGGGCGGGGAGCGAGTGCGGGAAGGTGCGAGCAAGAGGGAGGAGACCCCGGAAATGGGGGTGGGAGGCCGCCGAGGAAGGGCGCGGCAACCCGGCTCCCGGGAGCGAGGGCGAGGGGGGACTCTGTGACTAGCTGGAGAGGTGGGGGTCATAAGCGAAGGAGCCCGAGGAGGGTGGTTCTAAGGTGTCAGATCCGTGCTCGGCGCACTCAATTGTGAGCACGACCCTCGAAGGGTGAGAAACTGGGAACTTGGCTCTGGGACAGCTCGTGTAAAAGGGGAGTTCTGGAGCTGAGCAAAATTCCTGGCCGGTGAAATCCTCAGCGGCTTAGAGTCGTTTACAGTTTTCCCTGAGAATGTAGAAGGCTTTCGGAGGCCGAAATGGGCGTGTCGGAGCTCCAGAGCCAGGGGAGATAGACCTGGACCCCAGGGAGAAAGGAAGGACCCCTAAGAGTGAGTCTGAGATAACACTCCGGGGCTCAGACAGCACTTTGTCGCGCGCGCACAAAGGCTTGGTCCTCCGGAGGTCTTAGGCAGTGAAACTCAGAGTCACTTTACACTCCAGTTAGTTTCCAAAGGAACGACTGCTGGGAAAAGGAAAAGTTGGATTTCCGCTGGAGAAGTACAGCAGCTCGCACCCAGACACGGGAACCCCACTCCACTGTTTGGAGTAGGAAAATACACAGGGAGGTGGTTGGGAAGTTGGAGGGTCAGAACGCAACCTTTTCACTACCCTGGAGTCCCCGGGGTACTCTGGTTAGATGCTTTCTAACCCTAACCTTGATCGCAGCCGCCTTGCCTTGGCTGTCAAATAGCATCAGATGAGCCCCAACCTGGACCTGCTCTTCAGAGCTAGTGGTGGTGCCACAGAGGCCACTGGTCTGCAGTGTCGGCCAAGGATACTCTGCCTTTGCTAGAGTCAAAGGCAAGTCAGTGCAAAACCGAAGCATTTTTGATCTTTTCGCCACAGGAAGAAAATACATTTCTCCCTAAAAGTGTAATCGGACTTTCTGCACAGTCCAAGTCGCTGGCACCAGGGTGAGGCCTTGGCACTTGTATGTAAGCTTGCTGTGTGAACCGAGTTCCTGACCCTAAACTTTGCTTACCGACTGAGAGGAAGAAAGACCCCGCCATAGCCCTCAAGATGCCTCATTTCAGGCAGTAATTTTAACTTAACAAGAACTGGTGGGCTTCAGGTCTTCAGTCCCCCGGAAATCCGGATTTTAGCTAAATTCCAGTCTTCTACTAAGCACCTTGAGGGCCGCTTTGTTTTGGTTTGTTTGTTCATTTTATCCCCTTCAAGACCCAACTTAGTGCCAGAAAATTTTCAAAAGTAAAAGATGAATGTCCTAAATGTATGATACACTTTTTAAAAAGTCCCTTGCTTCCTATTTCCTGCAAACCCCTTAAAGAACCCCCAAGATACTAGGAACAACAACAAAAAAGAAACATGGCCACCAGGAGGCACTGACAGGGTTGTTCGTTACAGTTATTATGCATGAAAATAACACTAAGATAAATAAAAATTCTTCCTGGAACAGTGAGCTCAGTAGTTGCAGGTATGTGGTTACAAAGATCACTATACCAAAATAGAAGTGTTGTATCTGGCTGACTAAATGGCTTGCAAATGCCACCCCTTCCCACCCTCCAGCAGGTAGCCAGAGGGCACTTTTTTTTTATTTATAAATTGACTCTGTCTGACTTAAAAGTTGGGTCCATAAAACACTACTATATTGGGGAGATATTTTTAGAGTCACCCATTGAAATGTATTAAATTTCCTATTTGGTCAACAGATAGAGAAATGGTAATTTTTAAAAGGCAGGAAGTCCTAGGAAGAAGCACAATGGAGTTAGTTGAGACCCTGGTGCTTAGAGGGTAGAGTCTGGCATATGTCCATGAGGCAAAGGATAGCATTCTGTATATGGATTCTATGGTGAAAGCATGCATGTGTTTTGTTCTTTAAACTATTTCATTGGGGCATGAGCTGCTCTCTGTGGCACCCAAGCATACAGATTCTCTGGGGATTGGGGAAGCAAGGGGGTAGAGCACCTCTGATGCTCTTCACTGGCTGTTTATCCAGTTGCTGCTATTTCCAAAAGTGGGTACCAGGTACTTCAGAAAAGCATATGACTAGTGGCAAACAGCATCCTTCTTAGGTCAGTGTGGGCCATCATAGAAAAAGGTTATTGCAATATTACAGCTAAGGAGCTTTGTCTTTAGAATAAAACTGCTTTGTAAAGTCTGGGCTGCAGCCAGGGCCAAGTGGGAAATCTTGTAAAATCTCCTTTTTATTAATTTCAAATAAATATTTTATTCTTGATTTTCAATTATAGTCTGTATGGTTGTTTCTTACAATGACAGTTCCCCCTCTGAGCTGACCTAATTTGTTTTGATAAAAACAGAAACTTAGAGGTCCATTTCAGAGTGGTGTTCTGTGGATTAAGTGGGTTGTGAGAAGCACAGAGAGGAAGCACCAAGGGAAGAATGCGGTTTTTCACTGTAGGAGGGGGCAGTGACTGGATCGCAGCCATACGAGGGCCATCTTATTTATGCTTTGTGCTGAATGTAGGGTCACAGATGGAAACATCAAAGGTCAATAAATTAACCTGATGTATCACTTAACCTTTTGTTTATGGTTCCACGGGAGTGCAATGAAAATGAAATTACCAGAACATCAGTTGCAATTAATTAAATTAGCAAATGTTACTGTAAATATTTTGTATAATGATAATTCCCCAAGAATAAGACAATGCTAAAACTATACAGCCTATTAGATTTCCACAAACCTATCACTCCCTGTAAAGGACCTTAGTTTTCATATTCCCCAGGAAACCATTAGCTTACGCTTAATTGTATCAATTGTAGAGAGGACATCACACTGCCTATTAAAGGTAAAAAAAATGGAGCTTAAATAGCTTTATATAGATACAGGAAGAATTCTTAATGCTTGCATACTTGTAGTTAAAGACCTGGAAAAAATAATTTCTGAGTATAATTACTCTAATGTCATTATCGTGAGCCATCATAATAAAAACTAAATTGCCAGAAGATCAGTCATATAAAATAATTAGAGATAAGCCTTTCGCTCAGAAGAATTTATTAGTTATGGTAACAATGGACGTGAACTACAATGAAAAGAGTGAATATTGTGTGGTTTTCTACTCATTTGTCAGAAAGAGTGATGATGTGCCATGCCAAATTTGTTCTCTCTTGAGAAGCAGAGAAACACATACTAAAGATAAAGCAGCAATGATACAGTTAACATACTAAGAAAAAATAGATATTAAAGAGAATTTAGGAAGAAGTAGATATACCGGGCTGAGAAAAGGATGCATTATACTCCCTGAAAAATGCTGAAATAGGTGCACATTTCGGAATCTGAAAATAGCCTTCAGGGTGAACACATTACCTTCCTCAATAGTTTGATGGCTTCAAGGAAGAATTGCTGAAGTCAGTGGGATACATATCAGAGCTTGAAATTCCAAGTCCCATTATACTCAGAGAGTGTGACGGGTGGGCAGGCTTACTGACATCATGGACACTGGCAGATGGTGGGTATTTAATTGAAAAAGTCCTTTAGCACTGCATAGGTTAAATTCTTAGGGAATTGCTCTTTATTATAAAGCCACCATACTGGCCTTTTCCAACAAAGGAAATAAAATGTGCTAAGGATAACCTTCTTGTCTGTGAAATTACACTAATGCATTAGTAGGATTTTGTGGTTTTACCTACTGAATTAAAAATGGTAACACTACTTGGTTTTGTGGCTATATTCTATAGAATAAAAACTGTGTTGTATGTTTGTAAAAGATTACAGCCTCTAAATTAAAGATTCCAATGAGTCCTGGTTCCTAATGGTTTCATGTAGAAAACAATGATAATGGATAACATTCATAGAATATATACTAAATATTCAAAATGCCGAATAAACCATATTCTCGTTAATAATAGCTGAGAAATATAATAGTTTGATGATTAATTAACATACTGCTAATACAGATAATTTATAGTTTGTATTTTAATTTTTCACAGTCATTTAAAGTCCACATGTTCTAAAAGTCAAGCCATAATGGTGATATTCTCATTGTGTAGTTTTTTTTCCACTGGGAGTTAATAACTAGATGAAATAAATGAACTAAAGCCTTCAGCTTCTACAAACTGAAGATTAATTCCTAGGAAATATTATGAACTCCAAATGCATTATTATGTAATGGTTAAAATGGATCACCTTACTAGTGGTGCATACATTTGAATCAAGGCTTTTTAGTATAATCACACAACATATTGGTTTCATTATAGTAATGCCAGTTAGCATAGTGATAAGTAATTCTAAATCCTTTAAGCCCTTCTCTCATTTTGCTATATGATACTCAGAAAGAAAAAAAATTAAAATAGTACTCAAATTACTTTCCAAGTTCAGTGGTGTCCAAGAGCCTTCTCCTTTTATGGCATTTCAGCATTAATGTGAGAACATATCTTCCCATGAAAATTTAATTTGAAAACCCATCAGTTAGATTTTGAAAGACATGCATGGAAATTCTTGACTTATGTCTCATTTCTCTCATTTTGCCAAGTGATGAAATCTAGCATATTATACCCCAAGTCATACATTATTACATAGTGCAGGTTTACAAAAACCACTGAATCACTTGCTATGTTATTCAGGGAAATACCATTATAGCAGAACTGAAACAAGCCACAGAGCGGAAGATGTGCTACTGAAATAAATCACACACAAGCCTGCCTTTTGAAAGATTTTTTCCCCCATGGTGGAATCAAAATATGTCTAAATGAAGCCAAAGGACAGAGTGTGACAGAATGTCTGTTTGACACGATAGGATAGGCAATTTGACTGTTTGCAAATGTTGATCAACTCTCTAATGAGACTAAAGGCAGAACATAAGCAGATTATAGTCAGCTCCCGTCCTCAGAGCCAGACACATTTACAGTCACACAGTTAGGAAAAGCTAGGCAACAATATATACAGAAATCCTAGAGAACTGAGCAATCGTGGGTCACAAATTTTATTCTTTCTAAAACTTTTGGATCTCATGAGATTATATTGTCGATTTAAAGGAATATGTAATCAAATGACAAAAAAACCCACAAAAAATAAAAGGAAGTTTGGAAATGTGGGGTATATGAACAAAGACGCTTAAATGAGCTGAGTTGCTTCTTAAGAGCATGGTTAAAGGGGACTTTGCTTGTATCAGAGTTCCAAAGCTCTAAACCAAAAAAATCTTTCCTGCCCCATCTATATAGCAACAGAGTGGTATTTCCCTAGGTCTTTTGCCACTTGAGATATCAGTTTTCTAATAATTGTGATGAGCCATTGAAGTACACAGCTGGTTGGAATGTTGTTACTTGGCTTAAATTAAAATGCAAAACAATACTGCCATTTCCATTTCGAAAAATGACTGAAAGTGGAGATTCAAGGAATTAGAAAAAGCAGTAATTGAAGAGAAAATTGGATTGGCATGCTTTATTTACAAGGATAGAAAAGATTGCTGCAATGTCCTTTACTAAAGCAACATTTTCTCTTCTCTACTAACATAGTTGAAGTTGTTACAGAAATTCTTTCTAAATCTGTATCACTATTCTACATTCTATGCTATGGTAGCAAGTCTGCTGTTATGCAAAAGGGGCAACTTGAGGATTCTCTTTTACAAACTCTAATTCTTGTCTGTTTCACATAGGTGCGTGCTAGTGCAATTGCCCAAGATGCTGATCAGAATTACGACTATGCCAGTAACAGTGTGGTCCTTCACTTGGAACCAGGAGATGAAGTCTATATCAAATTAGATGGTGGGAAAGCCCATGGAGGAAACAACAACAAATACAGCACATTTTCTGGATTTATTATTTATGCTGACTGATAATGCAGAAACTGAGCTTGCTGTTCTGAGTTTGGACGCTGGATTCGTATGGCTAACGTCAGTGAATCAAGGATCCCGGGGGATGCCGATTGCAGGGCATCTCGGTTGTATAAATGTGGGGAGATCAAATGCTACCTGACTCACATCTGTATCACTCACACACATTATGTAAAAAAAAGTATTTAAGGCAAGATAAGCAGATGTGTAATCCACTACCACCAAAGCAAATACTCCTTATTGTTAGTGTCTGTGTGAATGAAGTCCTATATAGACCACAAATTTTTATAGAAAAATCTAAGACACTGAATTATTTCTTCGATATCTATAATACTTTGGTGTACTGTGATCTTGCTGCTTTTATCCATGTGTCAGCTTTGGTTCTTGTGAGTTTACCTGCTTATTAAGATACCTGGAGTCTATTTGTAGTGTGGGGAGGAGTCATTTTACCCTGCAGGAGAAGGTCTAATTGAAGTAATGCTGCTTTTCCCCAAAGATATTGTTTGCCTTGTACTCTCGTTAACTTTAGAGTTAGACCTGGGAATGATTCAACTTCAAGCCTTAACCTGGAATTTTCTGGATTTGTGGGAATTCCCAAGCCTGTGATCATTTTCACATTTTTTTCTTTTCATGTGAATTTTCTTTTTTTCTCTTTTCTGGTGATAGTCTTAAGAAAATAGAGATTGAAATTGTATCATAGGATTACCCTCTAAGTGTGAAAATGTGTAGTTATGTATGGTACTTAGAAAATTCTACGTGCCCATTTTGTCAATAGAATACATTTAGACTCACTTGAACAGTCACAGAAATTTATTCTTTGGTATGAAGTGAGGTAGAGGCTTTGCCTTCTCTGGAACAAAGGATTGTTTGTAACCTAACGCATAAAGGTTTGATTTGAGCTACTGCATGCGTCATCAAGGGGACAGTAAGTAAGGCCTCAAACAGTTACCGAAAAATCTGTGGCCTGAGGTTATTTCAAAATTAACAGTTTCACGCAGAACCAACATGACAACAAAGTGTATATATTTTATATAAATATATGTCACACACTTATTTATATACATATATGTTAGATGAAATATTATATATACATTACTTCAGTCCACTAGGTACAGTGGCTGTACAGCTCAGAAAGCTAATTTAAAAAGTATATATGTATACACACAGAACCATGCACAAATTATTTGAATTATTTTAGATTGAACTATATTTTAGATGATACAAATATAGAGTAGCAAAATAATAAAAGTGAGTTCTCTTTAAGACTTATCCAGAAAATGAAATCTCAGTAGATTCAAATGCCCCACAAGACACATGTGTGAGTTAGTTGATCCCATGATTTCTGCATTCCATGTGCAATCGATATTTTAACTGCCTTCTCTGGCAGGCCATTAATAAGGGACTTCAGGAAGCAAGAAGAGCTCCTTCATGATGTTTATGGAACACACACATGTGAACGGTCAGTTCTTTTCTTTCTGGAGGATGAAAGCTGACGGTATAGTGCAAACCCATTCTCTCTAGTTAAAACACACTGCCAAGAGCTAGCTCTTATCTAAGGAAAAGATCAAAATGCATGAGAATACTTCCTACTAGCACACAACTTCCCTTAACATGGAAAATCTGTTTCCCTTTTAATTGCCTTTAAACACTCTTTGACAAGTAGATTTCAAAACCAGAGATTTGGAAATCTGCTTGCTTTCCTGGTGGAGGACATTTGCATTTTTCCCTTTAAAGGAATTGGGCTGCTCCCTGGCTCATTTCACTTCAGCACTTTTTGTTCTAATACGCAGTGCGCTTGATCAGCTATGATCAACTGAAATAGTTTTAGTTTAGCAAATCTCAACTTTCCAAGAGTTGTGCATGGTGTTCCCATCTAAAGGTGGTGTTTGCTGTGTTTAAATGCCTTGGTCTGAGTAACTGTCATGATTTATATGATTAAAAAAAACCACTTAGATCGTTCATCAAGAGTAGTGACTAATTCGATTTGGCCCTTCTAATATGTATGGTAACTCACAAATGAATTGCCACAGTTTTAATTTCTATTTAACAGCATTTATTTATCAAAGATGGACTGGCGGCAAGGGATTAGATTTGTCTTAGGTATCAAATCACATAGTGAGGATTCAAGGGATTACTTACAAACAACAGTGTACATCAATTAAGCATTTTAACTAATATTTTGAAAGGCTTTCTTTGCAAAGAACTTCATAGCTGGAGTATTTACAAACTTCTAAAGAGGAGTATTTACAAACAGACTGTCATTTCCAATAGACCTGACCTTTTCTTAGATAAATAAGTATTATTTTCTCTGTTTAGGCCTGAGGAAAAGAAATAAAAGGTAAATGAAATAAAGGGACTATATCTAAGGCAAGCATTTCTCTTTTTCTTTGCATTATACCTTATGAATTAATTAAATCGTGGCCTTTGTTATTATTACTGTAATGATTCATTAAACTATCTTATGTAATATATTTTTATGATTTCATTTTTATAACTCACTATGGTTATGTATCCTTAGACAGACTTTGCAAAACACAACACAACTAACAGCAAAAATGGAGACTGGAAAGCCAGAGTCAGCAAAATTGATTTATTATAAGTTTACATAGATAGATGGAAAACGCAGTTAACTTTTCAAAATATTTTTATTGTTGTAAACTGGTAATTTTATTGCCATCTCCTTTGGGAAAGAGAGTCTCAGAATTTAACTTCCCTTGTTGCAAAAGTGATTTAAAATGCCATATTATTCATTAAGCATTAATTAAAGAACAGCAGGATAATTAGTAGGATCATCAATATTACAAGCAATATTAAATTGCTCCAGAAGGGGGCAACTTAACTAGAAACACTTTAATTTTTCTCAAGTAGTGTAGATGAGAGTCAGGGGGGAAAAAACATCCAAAATGACTCTTAGGAGATACAGATGTTTGGGAACATATTCTTTTGTATTTGTTTTATTAAGGTAAAGCAATAGGACTCACTTGAGCCCAGTAGCCCCCACCAGAGATTTCCCTGTGATAGGGATCAGTTTCTCATAGGAGGGAAGTGATCAGTCACTAGTCCCGTGTAGCTTGGATTAACATCTCAGAATAGATTTGAAATCACCGAATATCCTCTGCAAATCTTATCTTGGAGGTCTGTGTTCAGAAACAGCCATCTTATTTAAAAGTTAGCCATCGCCTAGGGTTTTCTATGAGGATCTTATCAACAGCCCTCTCAGCTACTCCTCTAAGGAGCATCTTAGGAACAATGTTGGTGAGAATATGTGAGTAGCCATGACCTCCATACTTCATCAGTCGGTGCTTCGTGTGTATGTCATGTGCCATGAGAATCCGATCTTCATAGCCCTCATCCACCAGGAAGCGGACCCTAGGAAAAATACCTTAACTCATTACAGGTTATCAGGCCCACATTTTAGACGATAACCTTTCACTCCTGAACACACTGGGCTCGTAAAGATTCTGCCTTTCGCTGCAGCATATGGACCAGGAGATTCTAAATGAACACTGTGTGGTGAAGATGCAGGTGTTACTTCATGCCAACATGAATGAGATCCTTATTCTGAACACAGCCATTTCTACCCAATGATATTTCTGACAGTGTCTGGCAATGCTGCACTGAAGAGAGCTTACAACGGTCAGGCCGTTTGAATGAATGGCCACAATAGCAGTTCATTGAATAATTTTATATTCAGCTCTCCTCCCTAAAATGCTTGTCTTAGTCTCAATTTTGAAATACCATTCTCTCTTTCTCTCTTTTTAAAGTCAGTGGGTGTTTGTGATTAAAATATAGAAACAAAAGGATTCTTCATGTGAATAAAATCCTGGGAGTAAGATCAGCTGATTGTCAAGTGCAAGGCCCATGCCATGTGGTTATGCAGTCAATGAAGACGGGCTGGCGAAGTTCTCTTATTTGAGCCATCTGGTCCTCTGAACACAGGAGTTCTGACTTAGTGGTAGTCTCTGAGCATTAGAGGAAACTGACCATAAGTTTTTTAGTCTATCTTCCTTGTCAACAAGGCTGCTAAAATAACAAGCTGCTCCTTTAAATCCATAGTCAGTTGACTAAAAGATAGCTCCCCGACTGTAAAAAATAAATTTTTAAAAAAAGTAATCCTCTTTGCCTAGTTAAGAGCTGTAATCTGCAGCATGAGTCACCTTCTGACAGCCACCATCTGTACGTGTCTGCACTCTGGGCAGTGTCTGTCCCTGACCGCCGTGGGCCTTTGATGTCAGAGGTGGAACTTGTGAACGATGGCTTTTCTCTGGGATTCTGCACAGTCTTGTGAGGATCGACTATCAAATGGATGTAGGTGGATGGATCACGCTCTTCCTCTGGGGCTTGACTGAACTCTTGTTTTGATAGATAGATAGGATTATTTCTTGGTTTTCTCAGGCATGAGTCCTGTTTAATAACTACTGTGGTACTCATGGGACACTACAAACAAAAATCCATGGCACAAAAGCCTGCCCTCTGAGACCCTTTAAAATAAGTTACAGTTGAATACTAGACCTATCTGAAGGTCAAAGGAATGTAAGCACCATAGCGAAGAGCCAGTCTGGGTACTCAGGGAAGAAACCACCATTCAGCAGGCACACATGGATGCCACGTCTGCCTTACAACAGCATGGCACCTGTAATCTCATTTATGCCACTGACGTTATTTGGCTTGTTAAAATTGGTCCTGACGTCCTGCTCTGCAGTTACCTTTTGAAAAAAACTGTAGTTCAGGGGGACTCGCTAAGATCATTTGTATGATCGTCTATCATACAAAGGGAGAAGTTTGATAGAATATACGTGCAATGCTGAGCCCAGGATGGCAATGAACAGAATGCCGCAGTAAGGGGAGCTTTTCGGGTGCACTTGGTGCCTGATTGATTTTCCTGAGCAGTTCTCAGGGTTGTACATATTTCCTTATTATCTGAGAACTGTATCTCCTGTTGCAGGTGTAGCTCTGTAAAGCAGGTAGAGCGTAGGCCTAATGCATGACAGGCTCTGGCTCAGGCCCCAGCACTGCCTATAAGGATGTGGTGGAGGCACACAGGTCTGTAATGGAATCCCACCCAGAAGCTGAAGTTGGGAGAGCTGGAGTGAGACTTCAGGATTACCTGGCCTCGGGCCATGTCAGGGTTGCCCACCTGACCTATTTCAGACTTTGTTCCCCAAAACAACAAAAGAAAAGCTGGGTCATTCCTCCTCAAGCTGAGGCTGTAGTTCAGAGGTAGAGTTGTTGCTCCTCTGAGAATTTTGATGTTTCATTGCTACAACGGCATACAATGAAAAATTCCTATAACATACCTGTATCCCACCTTGATACACAAGGTTCTCAAATTGGGAAGTTGCAGTAGAGAATATGATAGATTAAACACATGTAATTAAAAATGAGAACCATACAACAAAATTGTAACACCACCCCAGAAAAGGTGAAGAGATACTTGGAGACCTTCTCTCCCTATTTTGGTTAAACTATGAATAAATTCTTTTTCGGGGGCAGGGAGGAGGAAACTCGTAGAAAGCACAATGCAGTCAATACACCAGAGCTGTGTTATCTCATGGGCACAATAACATTCTGGTTCCAGAAACACAATCATCCCGATCAGGAGCGGAATGCGCCTGGACGTGCCTACCCTGAGAGTTCAACTCTGATGGTACGGCACCGTGCAGAAGAACAGGCATTACAAAGAAGCTGCCAGAAGGGAGGAACCACTACAGATGAGAAGACAAAAAAAATCACAGTAATTATAGCAATACAAATGAGTCCATGTTTTGCAAACAAATATTAGAGAGAGACTACAAAGTGTGAAAAGGCAGAGATATAATAAGATTTGAGAAATGGAGCATAAGATTGAAAACAGGTGTTAGACACAGAATTTCTGGTTTTGAGAACCAGAGGTAGGCAGAAGCGCGTTCTGACATTCCTGCACTTGAGGAGCTCCAGATTCCCCTGGCTGGGAAAAGACTGTCCCTGAATGACGCAAAGCAAGTGCTCAGCCCATGGGGACAGTGGGGGTTGGGGATGCACACAACCCCAAAGGTCACTCAGTTATCATCACTAGCTAGGAGACTGAACAAATGCATAGTATTAATTTAAGAACAAATAATCAAGAAATACACAAGCATACATATAGCATATACAGATATTTTTACATGCACACATATACACATTATTCAATGTTTAATACATAAAGAATGCTTACACTGGCACAATAAGAGATAACCAAAATTAAATTTTTTGTTCTTGAATTAATAGCTCAATATAGTCAAGAAGGATTAATTGGGAAGTCAGAGTCATATCCCCCTTATCACCCCTCCCTTCTTGTTCCAGAAGGCCTGGGAGCCTCACAGAAGGCACAGTGATGCAAAGACACACCCCATTGGCCGAAGAGCTTTAGAAAGAAAAGTCAGATCCAGAGTGGAAACCTCTCATTCCAAACTGAATTCAAAATATATTGACATTCAACATGAAAGAGTTATTGAAGATCTATTTGACAAAGAATTTGTGTGTGTGTGTGTGTGTGTGTGTGTGTGTGTGTGTGTAAGGACACCATATGCATGCAGGTGCCTGTGGAGGCCAAAAACAGGCTTCAGATTCCCTGGAACTATAGTTATAGGTGGTTGTAAGTCCATGAAATGGGTGCTGGGAACCAAACTCCAGCCCCCTGAGACAGAAGTACTGTTAATTGCTGAGTCATCTCGCTAACCCCAAGTTTTGTCTTGTCTTGAGATAACGCTGCTTAAGAATGAAGATTACATTAGAAAACATGTGATATGGTAGCCTGCTTGTAATGCCAGCCGTGGCTTGTGGAGTTGGGATCCTTGGAGCATGCTGGCTAGCTAGAATAGCTGAATCAGCAGACTTTGGGATCCGCAAGAGACCTGTTTCAGTATATAGGGCAGAGAGCCATGAGGAAGACAGTTGCCGTTAACCTCTCACTGCCACATACTCATGCATATGTGTTCATGTGCACCTTTGTCTCAAAGATGCATACGACACAGGCATCCAAAAAAAGGAACAAAAAGAGGCCACGAATTTGTTTGCCAAAGAACTAATTGAAGTATAAAAACCGGAAACGACAGTTTCGTTGGTCCGGTTGGAGGAAGTACTCGATTCACGTGGAATAGTCTGCACTGTACCCAGCTTTGTAAAACACATCAGCTAGCTGTCTCCACCTAATGATACTGAAATGGAAGCATATTTTACTGTTACTGGGATCACTGTAGACAAATGCCATTATACAGTAGTCTAGGACCACTTTATGTAGACATAAAGGTCGCTCTCCTGAGGGGGCAATCGTCAGCTTGTTTGGAATGAACCTGGCCTTGGGATATTCAACTGCTGATATCTGGCTCAGTTTATGGATATTATTTTTCAGTTCTAGTTTTGTTCATTCCTGTCCCACCAGTTTTCTACTCAAAACCCATACTTTGGTCCTTGTTATTGCAGGACCCCTCTCTCTCTGAAATCTTACTCTTCAGTTTCCCATGCTGGCCACTCAGCCTCTTGGTACTGTCTCCACTCACCCTGCCCTTGCATGTACTCACCCACTTCTTTAAAGTCAATAGCTTAACTTTTCTGTTATGTTATTTCTAAATATATACACATTTCTTCGTATCTTACCTCCAGCTTTGACTCCCTGCCCCTCTTTTTTCAACCCTTCCTCTGTTACCAACTGCAGCCTTCAAAAAAAAAGCCAATCCTAGATTTCTGTATGTGTGCACATTTAATGCTTCTACCCACAGTGCTCCACTAACACTATTATCAATCTTAAAAACCTCCTTTAAGAAAGCAATCAGCAAACCATGAGCACTTGTGCCAACACAGTCATGCAGCCGTGATTTCCAGGGTCGAATGAGTCTCAGAACCTGCATCCAGCCTAGCACCCATTCCTGCTTTTCCCTGTGCCCCAGAAGACCCTGCCTTTAATCTATCCCTTCTTTCTCAGGAGAAAATCATGTCTGCCTCCCACCAAGACTGGAGAGCACAAAGGTATTTGGCTTCAGTTCTGGATATTCTTGCTAAGACACTTATCTCATCAACATTATTATTTGTGTCCTGCTTTTCCAATGCAGAGGAGAAATACTCTCTCAATTAATGTTCACCTCACTCCCCAAATTCCACCTATTTGCCTCCTTAGGCACCTGACTCTACATTTCTTATCTTCCCAGATATTTTTGTGTGAACATTCACTGAATATTTCCATAAGCAGTACCAGGCATTCATATAAAAACTTTGTGTGCTGTATTATATGTAAACTGTGTATTAATCTCCTGGAATTACCATTCTTTCTTGGATATTTTCTTTCTGTCTCTGTCCCTCCCAACTTCTGATTTTAGCTTCATAAACTGTTCAGCTTTGGAAAATGTTTCCATGGCCCACCTGTTGTCTTCTAGCATTGGTCCACTTTCATGTTTCTCTCTCCTACTGCAGTTTTGCAAAGAGTAGCTTCACATTCCCTGCCTGCTTCCTTAGCACCTACTCATTTCTCAAGTCTTCTACTGAGACCACACTTCCTGACCATCAGAGTCTCCTAATTTGCAATCCAGTTGCTATCCTTCAGCCTTGATCCTTATTGCTATCTGCTGCCTATTATAGGTGTACAAGCTTTTAACTTTAAGCCTGTCTTCTCACTGAGCTCCATTACATTTCCCCTGATGGTATCAGCTTGAAAACATGTCTTCCTGCCTGTCCTTAAGATGCTGTTACTGATTCCATCTATTCAATACCTGTGCCCACAAGTCTCTGTCCTCTTTCTTCTCTTCATGATCTTACGTATTCCCAAGATTTGAACAATTGATTGTGTCTACTTTTATATTTCAGTCCAGATCCCAGCTCTGAGCTTCACACTCTGATATTAGTTATTATTTTAGGTATATCATACTAAGATACTCCTAAAGTAAAGTCTTCTTTGTCAATCTCTGACGTATTTCTCCTTTCTGACTCCCTATCATGGTTCATTTAATCTTCAATCTTCATGCCACCCTGTGACCAAGACTAAACAATATAGCCATCTTCAACTCCATCAAAGAATGAATGCTGTCATGATTTGCTTTATCACACATGAGACAAAGTTGGACGGTGTGATGTATGGTGTTGACATGTCGCATTTTATTATTTAAGTTGTAATCGCCACCTTAATGGACACATCTAATAAAGCATTTTAAATGAGAGTTACAGAAAATCTTGGCTTGAATGAGATCAACCTGAGGAAGGAAGAACTGATTCTGCTACGGGTAAGAGGGGAAATGGCTTTCATTCTCTCCTTGTCATGGCAAAGGTAGGGCATTGCCTGTCCCTTGTCAACTGTCCATCTTCACTGAGCTTCTAAGGCTCTGATAGCTTTAGCCTACTTTCTATATGACTCATTTTCCTCTTGAAATAATATGTAGAGATTTTCTCCCTGGAACAGCTCAGATATATTTTTCTCTGCCAATGCTGCTTCAGCCTGCGTACTATTTTCTAAATCTTTGCTAATGCTCACCCAGATATGACAAACCCAAAGGACTGGCAGAAAAGAATGTGATGAGAGACTCCAGTATATTTACCTTTTAATTCTTTTGTTATCATTAGGCATATCGATATCTGGGCTCAATTGGTAATTAAGCAGCTCCGTACCAAAGAGATCATATTCCAAGTAGCAGCCAAGTTCAGCAAACTCCAGTAGCTCCTTCTTATTAAATATAGACCTAGAGACAATAAGACAGACATATTGCCATTGCTGTTATTAAAAACATATTCTCTACATGCATCCTGTGGATATATATCCTGTGGATATATATATATATATTATNTATATACTGGAAAGATGACTGAGTGGGTATCGTAAGCACTATCTGCCAAGCCTGATGACCCAAGTTCAATTCCTAGGATGTTCATGGTGTAATGAAAGAACTTATTCTCACAAGGATCCCTCTGAACTCTGTACTCCATGGATGATCATGCCCACACATATACATAAAATAATGTCATAAAAAACCATGACCCTTATTATGTTCAAGTTCAATTAAACTAAGTTCAATTAATTCCCAGAAATATGGAAACATACCTAGAAAATGAAGTTACCATTAGTCCTTACATCGATTTTTCTGCTATTAGCCAAGCAGAATTTTATAACTCCTTTAGAATGGTTTTTAAGATGTGTTCCATATTTTTCTAAAAATCTTTACTAGCCCATATTTTCATCCTGTAGGACTGTCATGAGCTATGAAAGCTATCAAAAGTATTTGGCATCTGTTCTCACCAGACCAGTTATGTTAGTAATGCCAGTTTGGCTGAAACCGGCTGAAACAGGAAGCTCTCACTGCATGGTGGCAGCAGGGTGATTTTCTTGAGAAATGACTCTGAGATTAGCTCCAAAGCCTACGTGAGGTGAGTATCATTCCAACATTTTTGAAAGGGGGAAATATTCATAAAAGTAATACATTTAGGGGGTTGGGGAGATGACTCCATTTGTGAAGTGCTTAAAGCAGAAGCATGGGGATCTGGGTTCAGATCTCCAGCAACAAAAAAGGCTGAATGCAGACGCAGTGGATCTGTAACCCTAGAGGTACAGGGGGTGGGGATGAGGGGTAGTGGATTAGTGGACTCCAGGAGCTCAGTGGCCAGCCTGATGAGGTCCAGTTCCAATGGGGGAAAAACACACACACACACACGACTCAAAAAATAAGGCAGAGAGTGACTGAAGATGACACTCAACATCAACCTCTGGCAGTCAGAGGCACATGTCCAGACATGAACTTACACACACATATGTGTCCATACTCATCTGAACATGCACATAAACCACTAATATACATATATATGTGTGTATTCTTAAAATAAAATTTATTTATCAGTATCTTGCAAGGTTAATAGGTATATTAAAAGTCTTTCAATTTTAGGATACAATCATGTAAATGAATAGAAAGGAAAAAATAAGATAATACAAACAGGGCAACAGAGGACAGAGCAAAAGATAACTAAAGAAATTTAGACTATAATCACTAAAAAGGAATAAATTATGTTACCCCTGAATAACTCTGTAGACATTCAATCACATGGAGAAGCAGGAAAGAATAAATAGACCCTGCCAGAATACAATGTGGAAAATAATCTAGGGAGAGAAACTCTGTTAGACATGGCATGAAGGGCTAGAGAGGAAGTGATTGCTTGGGGCCCGAAATTAGCCTGGAGAAGAAATAGAAATGACAGCTCACTCTTACCTTGTAGGTTCTTATGTGCACTGATGCTGTACCACTGTGGCAACTTCAGGAGCCAAGGATTAGCACATGAGTTCATGTCTGTGATTCCGCGACTAAGCATTTAGAAGTATTTTCAAAGCTTTCCCCCTAAACAGTGGAGGACTAATTAGGCTCCCATGAGCTGTGGGGGTAAGGCGTGCCTGCTTCCCATGCTTCCGGGGCCATTCTGAGCTACCATGGTATGACTGGCTCCTTTCTCTTTCACCAGTTTAACCCAACTTAGAGCTCAGGGTACTGTTTTAGGGGGAGGCTAAGGAGGCTTTCTTTCATACTTCAAAACCCGAATCACCGCTGTGCTAAGGCCTACTAACACCCCTCCTTCTCCACCTTCTCACCATAGAGACAGACTTCTGCTTCCAAACTTACTAAGCTAAAAGGATGTGTTTTTCTGTAGTAAACATATTCTGTTTTTCCCAAAGAACCATGTTTAGAAACGAAATATACACAATTAAAATAACAGGAGAGAGAAGAGATTAAGATTAGTATTTTCTCTTTTGAGTCAAATTTGAATTGTTGATTACCCAATGCTTGCAAGCCACTAGACAGGGAAGCCAGGGGAGGCTGAAGACACTGACAAGTCAGATTAGACTCGTTTCCTTTCTTCTTTTGGCCCAATGCCCCAAACAAAGTTTTCTACATTTTAAATAATGTATTAAGGCATACACATTAGGCAACAACAGAAAATACAGTAGGTATCAAGCCACAGGAAAATCTTTAGTCTTAGTTTCAATTGAAAGAAAAACTAGGAAGTGGGTGAGGGCAGCTCAGGCTGGTAAAGGGTCTGCTGCGCAAACATGAGAACCTGGGTCTGATTCCCGGCACCACATCAAAAACCAAGCATTGTGACAGAAGCTGGTCATCTCAGTGCTGAGGAAGGGGATGGAGGCGGATACCTGGAGCTTGCCATCCAGGCCACCTGGTCTAACTGGCAAGTCCCAAGTCCTACTGAGATACCAGTCTCAAAAAGCAAGGCAAACAGCCCCTGAGGGCCAGCACCCAGAACTGACTTCTGGCTTCCACATGCATGTACATGCAAACCCACACGTGCACTTCTAGCTGTTGTGCTGTTGTTGTTGTTGTTTATCTCATTTAATGTTTTCCACAATCCCATCGGTTCTTGATTTCATTTATGAACTAGAGAACTGATATCAAGGCAATGTGCTAAACTCATTTCCAAGTTGGAAGCCGTTATTTTCATCATCATCACACCACACACTTGTCCCATTACCCTCTCTTTGCTCAATAGAAAAACTATATGGACTGCATATAGGCATAATATATGTCATTTTAAAGCTCGACACATGATTCTCCTCCCACACTATCCTGAAACTATGTGTGAAAACATGGGGCTCAAATGGGAGTATGTGGGTAAAGAAGGGAAAACTCCAGAAGGACAAGACAAGATTAGCTTGTAGAGTGTTTTAATTCCTAAGGTGGTGTATAATTAATATGATAAGTATAATAGGTAATATGAAGACTTTCCAGTTATTTTAGACAAAATGAATAACATGATCAAGGGAGGAGAAGGAACAGCCTTAGTCATAACGATTGCTTTCATTCTTGCATGAGCCTCACATTGCCTATGCTCCTCCTAAATGCTAAGGGGCACACAGGCATCTTCTTTCACCAGATCAGATGAGATGACTTATTGACCTACCAACCATATTAGATGCCCCCACACCCTTCTTTACCTCCATTCATATCAACTATGCTATTGTTTGGTTCGAAGGCATGCTCATCAAAGCCTTATGCATTAGAGCCTGAGACCCCAGCTTGCGACACTATTAACAAGTAGAACCCTAGAGAAGTAGAACACAGCAGAAGGTATTCCAGGAACTGAGTGAAGCCTTTGAGAAGAGTGTATTTGGATGTCAGTCCCTTCTTCCTTTCTTTCTCAGCTTAGCCATGAGTTGAAGATATTTGTTTTGCTAAATGATCCCACCATAGCATTCAGAATTTCTAACTGAAGGGTTTCAAGGTAATATATCATTTGGATCTCAGACTCCACCTCCACAACTATGACTCAAACTCTTCTTCCTTCCTTCCTTCCTTTCTTCCTTCCTTCCTTCCTTCCTTCCTTCCTTCC
>LOEQ01007712.1:0-13307 GCA_001685075.1 Bramus lutescens | reverse complement strand
TCCTTCCTTCCTTCCTTCCTTCCTTCCTTCCTTCCTTCCTTCCCTCTCTCCTTCTTTCCCTCCCTCCCTCTCCCTCCCTCCCTCCTCCTCTTCCTCTCTCTTTTTGTCTCTGTCTCTCTCCCCCTTTTCTCCTCTTTCTCTTTTTAATTTTATTTTAGAGACAGTGTCTCACTACATAGTTCTTGCTGTCCTGGAACTCACTAGGCAGACCAGTCTTGCCTTGTATGCACAGAGATTTGCCTGCCTCTACCTCCTCAGTGCTGGGATTAAAGATTTTCACCACTACAACTGGCTGGTCCAAATTCTTTATAAGGTGATTCATTCCACATGGTTGTTCTAGTCTGACTATCATCATAGAATGAAGCAGAAAGAGAATGATAATGGGTCTAGGTACAAGATAAATCCATTAGAAGATGACCCACCAACCTATTTCTTCTAACCAGGTACCACTTTCTGTCAGTCCATCCAGCTGTAAACTCGTTATCAGACTATGGATGAAGTTGTTTCCCTGAAGACTCTATTATATTTCAATGGCTTCAGCAGCTGGTGAGCAAGACTTCAACACATGAGGCCTTTGGGAGAACACTTGGTAGTTAATAAAATATATACAAATATGCATGTCTCCATTTTACAGATGGAAAAGGTAAATCTCAGAAGAGATAAATACCCAGCTCCCAGTGGTATTGTCATGGAACACAGACTGGTCTGTGCTCAGGAGGCACTCACTTCTACCAGCCTCATCCATGCTGAGAATACCTACTTACCAGAGAAGCGCTGTTCAATGTCATTAACTCTTACTCTGTGGAGAAACAGACTTCCTCACATTGACATCTAAAAGACTCACTCACCCACAGCTCCTTAAACTTTAACACGGTCACTTACCTATGTGAAACTGACACTCATTTGGATGATTTCTAGAGACTGGAGTCAGACTATTGCAGCTTTGTTTACATAAATGATTTTGCTTTCACTCAGAGAAGGGTTGTTCTCAAATATCAATATGGAAAAAAGTGGACTCTACTTGAAGTCTTGTCAGGTGAGATCTCAAATCTTCCAGCCATCAGTGACTTCAGAGGACAACTTATAAAAGTGGAGGTGCTAACCTCAGAGTCCTCTGCCTTCCATATTTCATATCCATGAAGAACTCTATTCTTATCTACTCCAAGAATCCATAGATTTTAAGATAAAGGTTTTATCTATGACATGTAAAAGAACTTCTGGTCTTCCAAGACTGCTTCCTGGGTAAAGGCACTTATCACCAAGCCTGACAACCTGAGTTCAATACCAAGGACCCACGTTGTAGAAATGAGTGGCTCCCACAAATTATCCTCTAACCTACTCTCACAGACCATGGTATGCACATGTCTATAAGCACACACACACACATATATATATAAAGCATATGCACACACATACATGTAATATATTTATGTATATGCAAAATAAAAATTGTTAAGAGCTCTTAAATTCAATGATCAAGATCTTTTGATGAAAGAAATAACTTTTATGCCATTTATGAAGTATCTTAGGAATCCCAGCATGAAAATCAGACCTAAGTATTTGTTCTTGTCACTCCAATGAAATAATTTCATATGCTGTATGCTTTAAACTTTTGCTCTTCAGCTAGTAAATTGATACTATAAGTTACAAAATAACATATCTCTAGAAGGAACAGACATAAACTTAATGAAAATATATATTAAATAAAGAATGTATTGTCATCCTCCTAGGAGGTGGCATCTGGAGTGATCTGTCTTCATTTTCAGAACATACTTACAGTTTACCTAACGTTTCAAGGCTGGAGTCAACATACATGTGAACACTGATTTTGTCATTCTTCCTGTTCCCTCTGTATTCTAGTTTCTGTCATGTCCTGAGGGATGTAATTTAACATCAAAATATACCCTGAATGGGGGTAGGGGCATCTGCATAAAATGACAAATTGGACAAGATTTTGGGCCTTTGTGTAGAAGAGCTAAGAGTCAGAGGAAAGGCTGTGATTCATGGGTGCCACAAAGAAGGCAGCAGCACCTGCTCTTTGTCTGGAGGCTCCCAGGTCACAGAACTCCTAAGCACACTGTCGTTTCATGATCCAGTTATGCCCTGTGAATTAACTTAGCAAACATTCACTGTCACATGTTTTTGTTATCCTTTATATTGGGAATGCAAATAGGAATAAAAACCTTTAGTCCTCCAAAGTAACAAGGTGAGTGGAAGAAGACATGTTTTAAAGTAATAATTATAATTAAATGTTCCAGAGTTTTTGTAGTGCAAATAAATACAAGATATCATGAAAGAACAGTGAAAGAAGGGATTCACTTGAGTCTTGAAGTATCTCATTTACATATAGTTAGGTGGGATTCAGGTGTTGCATAAGAGGTGCTCAATCCAGAGGAACACCTGTTGAGAGTTAAGAAAAGAGCTTACTGCTCTTAAATGTAAGGCAATAACTTATCAGGGATGAAGTACATGAGAGAGGAAACATCCATCCATTCATCCATTCACCCACCCATTCATCCATCCAACCACTCATCCATTCTCATACCCATCTGTCCCTCCGTCCCTCCATCCCTCCCTCCGTCCCTCCCTCCATCTATCCATATGCCCAACAAAGCATCCATTCATCTCTTAAATTAGTAAGATATTGTTGGCCTTCTACTAGCATAACCCATGAGCTGGAAAATAAAAGACAAATAGCACATAGTCCTGTCCTTCAGAAAAATTAGTATCTACTAAGGAAAAGAGACACCTAAACAGAATTACCATGTATCATGATAAAAGTACTTCTAAGAATGAGGTTAGCAAAGAGAAAAAGGCAAAAAGGCATCTTGACTGGTTCAGGAAAAACTTTGGTGAGTTGCAAGTTGATGGAATAGTCTTCCAAACAGACACAGAAATATAATAATATTACAGTAGAGTGTCACATTTGTATGAGAGCTTGGAGGCATAGGACACTTGAAACAGTTTCTCGAGAATTATGGGAGATCGGGTAGAGCATGAAGTGGGCACCAAAGTATTTGGACCAAAGTATTTGGGTTTTGTGTCTAAGCAGAAGGGCACTAACTGAAGGGTTTGAAGTCAGAGGAAGGATTATAGTCAGGGATGTATTTGGGAAGATGTGTCTAGTTGATTCTAGAGACCAGATTCCGCAGGACGGCCAAGGAATCAAGTCCTTTTTGGGAGACTCACAGTAGTTCATTCAGGTGACAAATGAAGGCCTGGATTTAGGCAATAAGAGTAGAGTGGATAGGAAAAGCTGTTCTTGCAGATCTCTGTGAGGCAGGTACATGGTAGTATGGCTGGACTTCAAAGAGAGAAAACCTTGGTGCGAATAGCATGGCCACCGGCGAGAATAAGGAGAGCAGAAAGCAGCTGGGGTGAACCATGAGGGCCCGTCAGTACAGTGACAGGGATGGGGGATGAACTCGGGACAACTAATTAGCTCAAGTACGTGATTCCACGAACATGGGAGGAGCAGGTTCCGAAGCACACCTTGCACTGAATATATAATTACGGCACATGAAATGTCATTACTGAAGTCGGTAACCGAAGCATGGATCCCGAGAAGGAAGCCTAGACAAGCCTGGTCTTCCAGCACCTGGTCCAGTGTTCTCCACTTCTGTTGTACATAAGTCAGCGGGCATTTAGAGCTATGGACTCCCGAGGCTAGGGGCTGGGAACTGTGAAGCGAGAGCTCTGTCTCGCTCACTGAGCCGCACGGGATGAAGTATGGACTACATTTCCCACAAAGTCGTATACTCTTGATCAAGTGAAATTTTAAAGGTTGGTGCACACATGCAAAGACAGACATTCATACATGCATCTGCTTCAGTAAAAACCTGAATTTTGATGAATGCCCACTATAAAAACTAAATACCAAAAAAGTAATTTATTTATTCCCCTGATCCCTTGAATTGTTCACTTTAAAGTCAAGGAATATTTGCACAGATAGAGTATGTGGAATGTTTAATTATGCAACAAAAAAATTTCAATAACTACTTTAAATTACTAAACTCAACTAGAATTTTTCATTTAATAACCTAAAATGTATTTTTGACAACTTTGATGTCATTTTACACAAGTATATAACTCATTATAATCCAATGATTATAATCTACTAAACTAATACTGAAGTCAGGCCAGGTGGCTCATGTCTGTAATTCCAGAACCCCGAAGGCTAAGGCAGGAGGTTCAGGATTTCAAGGCTACTCTGGGATACACAGTTGATTTCAGGGTAGCTCAGGTGGGTTACAGCATGAGACCTGTCTCAAGGAATGGAAATAATGACCAAATACTCCCCTTATGTATACTCAGCACTGCTCATGGCAGCCTTACCTCAATAAAAAGATTGAAAAAACTCTAATTTTGGACAAGGTTCTGGGTATTGAGCCAAGGGCCTCACATGTGGTCTGTAGTCTACTTTTGTAACCATGGGGATGGAAGATACTAGTTAATGAATTTTAATTAATTAAAAGTAAATGTCAAAAATATGAGGAGTAAATATCGCCAACAGACCTTAAGACAATTTTGTATTTCAATTAAATATTTACCAAGAATTCGAGTTTCACTCAAGTTTATCATTCAGAATGGCACATTATCAGAATAATATATTATCTTATGACTGTATTTGAAGGTGCTTAAAATATCAATGTACATATTTTGTAAGATTCTTTTTGACATCTTTTTATGGCCAGCATTTCAATGTTAGTGATTAACTGGGAATAAAAGCTAGGAAGAAAATAATTTCAACTGACATTTTTTACATTTTGATAAACATCTTCTACACTTCCCCAGTTCTGGCTGGGCAAGTCCCTGTTTGATGACCTCATAGGAAGAACTGAGTCACACTTTATATATTATGACTTCAGGTTTCAGTAAAAGGAACAGAGGGCACAAGGAAGGAAATCGCTTGTTTAAATTAGACTAAAACCAGAAGGTGGCTACGAATTGCAAAGTGTAATTAAACCATTATTTGAAAAGGCACTTCACAGTTTATACACCCCAGGAAGGCACTTCACAGTTTATACACCCAAGGAAGGCACTTCAGAGTTTACACACCCCAGGAAGGACTTTTTGCCATGAACTCTCCAGCTGCCACACAACACAAAAAAGGCAACACTTTTCATGTTCGCCAGTCTACAGTTCAGGGGATGACAGTGTTGAGGACAGCGAAGATAAATCTCACAGACACGACAATCCTATTTGTTAAAATGTCACCTTTCATGTGAATGGTGTCAGCGTCATGACAAATTGCTTCAGGAAAAAAATTAATGGTGCAAGGTTTGGGTGGGTAGAATGGGCCGGGAAGAACATATGACCAGGGCAGCCTTTTGCCATGATACCAGCAATACCACAAACAGCAATTTGGGGTACTTGAAAATATCAAATACCATTATAGCACAATCGCATTTTATTAGACAGTATCTGTACATAGAAGTTAAGTTGTCTTTCAGTTTGTGAGAGGCTTGGCTGGATTTCTTTCTTCTTTCCATCTCTGTGTCTGTCTTTTAAGTAGGCTCCATCTTACAAGGAAACCCATGGTAAGCACTAATAGAAGGGCATTTACATGGCACTATAAGAGCTAAAAATATGTTTCTTGGTTGGGGAGATGGTCAGTGGGAAAGAGTACTTACTGTATGAACAAGAGGGCCTGTGTTCAAATCCCCAGAACCAATGTAAAAGCGAGGTGTGGCAACACACCTCTATCTCTAATGCTGTGGGAACTAGAGACAAGAGACTTACTAAGATTTACCGGCCACCAGCCTAGTGGCAGGTTGAGTGAAACCCTGTCTCAAGGAGTACCTGATGTCTTCCTCAGGCCTCCATGTGTACATGGCATGTGCACATACACAATGTTTTTCTTAACGACTTTGAACAAATTTGGAGGCTTAAAAAAAGTTTGAAAGTCACAGCAAGCAAATGAAACATGAAACCAGGGAACCCAACTCTATCTCCTCTCTCTAGTTCCCATCTGTGCTGCATGAATGAAAGAATCACTGTAGCCAATGTCATCACATAACTTTAACTTAAAATATATTCAAGGTTTGCATCAGTAAGGACTCTATTAAAATGGATATTTTATATGAAATGCATTACCAGAATCCACATGTACACAAAAGCAACAAAGGTGCCATGCCAAAAAGTACCTAGGTTATCATGTATATGATATACATTCACATACTACACAGTGAATCTTCTATCATAATGAAAATAGAGGCCATGCCAGTGAACATTAGTCATTGTAGCTAAGAAAGAGTTATTCATAAATATTTTCTATTAAAAGTTCTCACTTGCTCCTCCTTTGTTGCCTGTACCAATTTCTTTAATTTCTCACTCTGGTTGGATGTCAGCCAAACTGACTGGCATTGTTTTTCCTGTATATTAAATGCATGTGCTGCACATGCTACACAATGTACCCTCATTTGTCTGGATGCATTTTGTATGTCACGTCTGAAATGCATGTACATGCCTCCTAACTACAAACTTTTAAGAAATGGAGCTGTATTTACAGGCCTCAGAACACTGCACACCACTGTAGGTGCACAGCGCTCCAATTACTCTTCTTTAAGAATGCTGCTGTACTATTTAGCAATACAAAGATGTTTTGTTCAATTCCTATTTGCCAGACATTTGCTTGGAACTGGTTCTGAATGATTTCAAATTAATTCATTAGAATATGTAGGAATTAAAAGTGTACAGCTCCAAGGATCCTGCAGAATTATTTTTTTTTGTGCCTTTTCAAAGAAAATCTTAAGGTTAAAAGTTACCATAATTATAATTCAATAATCATTTTGACAGAACTGCAGCCCAATGTTTGATATATACATATGGTAATTAGTCACTCAAATATTTGTTGTATGAATGAAGTGATATTCCATTCCTTTCATTTAATTAGCAGCATGGGAAAAAAATGTCAGATTTGTATCCTTCCAAGAGTTCGGCCAGTTTGGCATGCATGATCAAAGGCAAAGAGAACGAAATGTTTTTGGAGCACTCCTGAGTTTTTCCTTCTGGTCTTTCAGATACCCTTGGGTCAAATTCCTTTCCCTTCCCCAGGGAGCAGTTTTCCAAAGGAGTGATGTGCTATCTTCCTACACTTAATTATCCAGTCCCTAATCAGACCCTGGATGTCCATCAAAACTCTCTGGCTTGTTAAATAGATATCCAAGATGAGAAAAAAAGATTTAGGCATAGCACCTGTCTGTTGCCCTCCAGGAAGCTCAAAATTTGAATTGGCAAATAGTTCCCAAGTATTTGTTATTTAGACGATTTTTCCCCCATTGGGCTCTCTCTGGTAAAGAAATAATTCTATTGTATATGCATGGTTACAACTACTCTAATAGGGCATTGACAGTAAGCCCTGTTGGAACAGGCTTGACAAAAAGAAGAACTGTGGGGGGCATTCTTGAAAGCACACATAGCCCATATTAGACCTGCCCCATGGTGGTGCTGCTGATAGGCTCTACCTGGAAGTGTGGCTAGAGTTTCTGCAGGTGGTAAAATTATTATTAAATGTTTAATGGCACAAAGAATTCCCCATTAAAATCCCAAACAAGAACACAGGGATACTGCTATTCTCTAATACATGTTGACTTTGGGTAGCCACTGTCAAGGACAGCCCCCTTTGATGTCCCTAAGGGTTAAATTCATAGCAGTTAAACTGTTCTTCCACAGACTCATGTGCCTTAGGGAAACAGATGGTTAGGAGAGAGCTTGGAACATGGCCGATTTATTTAATCAAGTTGTTGCCTGTTTAATGACCTTAAGCTGAAAACCAATGGTCACATTGTAACAGTGTGGTTTGGAGGTCTTCAAGGAGATGGTCATCTATTAACTCTTTCTTTTCATCATTTCAATTGCCCCCTTTGGATAACCATGAGAAGAGTTCTTATTGTTGCAGTGTGGTGTGTGTGTTTGCACACGTGCTTCTCTGGCTGCCTGTCTTGGGTAAATCCTCATGCAGATTTCATAAAGCTTCAGGAATATTTCACTGCTTTCATGGTTTTGCAAGCACACTAAAATATTTTATGTTTGTGCTCTCCCAAATGAAATCTACATTAGAAGGGAAAACCTAAAGTAATTTTGCATGTAGTCAAGGCACCCTGCTCAGTCCCAAACCCCTGTGTTCCTAAGTGAGGTAAAAGACACAACGGCCGCCCAAGCCACCCCTTCCCAAACTTAACAGAGCACAGCTTTAGAACTTTCTCTATACTATGCCCAGAAACACGGCTGGAGAATGAAATGGCATTATGTTTGCTTTGGGAAGCTTTAGAGGCTGTGTTTTAGGGAATGATCTCCTTTTTATGTCTTCCACATTGTGTCCAGCTCTTTTGTGCGCTGTCCCCATTACAAAGAGCTTAAGTCCCTCCCTGCTCCTCCAGCACAGATCAGACTGTACGTACTGCCCAGCAGAGCTCAGACAGCCTGTGGAAGCTGACCTAGCAAAAGCCAGCCTGGCAACTGGTCTGTTGTGAGCAGTCACTTCAAATAGCCACCACTTCCTACATCTGCCTCCTGACTTTTTTCTGTTACTTTATTTGGTTTGTTTTCAAGAGCCATTTTCCCTGGTTGCTTCCCCATAGAAATATTCCCATGTATTTCTTTGTCTTGCACTAGAATCTCAAATGATCCATACCATGGGTGCAGAGTGGGTGACTGCTCTAGCAACTGCTTCAGGATGTGCCTGTTGCTTGGGGCTTGTGTGGAGTCGGGTCAACAATTCCATTCAGTCATGAACCATCCAAGAGGGAAGTAATGAACTTGTAGCCAAAGGAAATCAGTTCACACATCTTTATCATTTTATATATATATATGCTAGTAAATAAACATAGTCCAACTACTAGGAAATAAATACTAGTAGTTTTTCATATTGTTTGATTTTTATAAACCAGGAAATATTGTTGTGCTAGTTCAGGTTTATTTTGCAATTTACAATGAAAACTTATTTTCTATATGTGCCAAGCATAATTTTTCTAACTTAATGTCTAACTGTGAATAAAGAAGGATGGTAAGATCCTGCTTTAAGGAGAATCTCTTGATCTAGTTTCAAGCAGTGTGGCAGACTAAACGTTCACAGAAAGCTTTCCAACAGAGTCCATGTAAAACACTGAAAAAAGCTTAACAGAAAAAAAGCCTCATGTTTTTAAATGCCTGGTTGGGGCTGCAGCAGAGCTAGGACCTTTTCAGGGGCAGAAGCAACAAGGGAGGTGAGAAAATGAGCAGCAAGGCTGGGCAACACAAGCACTGTATGGCAGACTTGGGGAACTAAGGGAGCCATGGCTTGGGACTGAACTAGCAGCAAGATCAGTCTGGAGCTGCAGGGAAAGCTGCCACACCATCAGAAACAAGATCCATCCCCGCCAGGAATAGGGAGTTGGGAGAAACCTTGTGGCACAGAGTTCTCAGGAGTCCGTGCATGTCTTCATCTCGGCTGATGAGTGGGAAAGATGGGAGAGAAAGCCTGAGAATCTATAGCCACAACTGTTGGAGGGGTGAGAACTCATAGTGGCTGCGTGATGCTTGACGGGTTCTCCTGTCAGAAACGCACACAGTCATAAAAAGCTGTGTGTGTTTCCATTCATTTGAAGTATCTGGTGTTCAGATTCACAGAGAAGGAAAGTAGAATGGGGGAGAAAGTGTCCTGAACACCACTGAACAGAATGCTTCAAATATTTAAGATGATACATTTTATGTTCCATGTATTTTATCATAATAAATAAAAGGAAACATCTTTAAATTTAATTTAAAGTTGAATTAAGTTGACAATGACACCTAACTCCCTACCAGAAACAATCAAAACAAACAAACAACAACAACAAAAGCAAAAAAAAAAACTCAGCAAAACCAAAAAAGTAGGGCCAAGAATACAGCCTAATGCTTGGAAGGTCAAGGTGGGAGGGTCTGGATTTAGGTCAGCCTAGCTACACAGTAAGACTGCCTCAAAAGTAAATAAATAAATAACACACTTAAAGAAGAGGAAAGATAATTCACCTGTCATATTAATTTTCCAGGCGTGTAGGATATGCTCACAGTATAACATTTTACTTTAGGACACATGAAAGCACTTCCTATGCAGGACCCTTCTATAGTGGGTCAATAGCAAACTACACCAATAAAAAAGACAATAAACTGTGTTTATCAATTATGAGAGAAATATTGCAGGCTTAATTTTTTTCTGAGACAGTATTTCACTGCATAGCCTTGGCTAGCCTGTAGCTTATGATGTAGACCAGGCTGGCCATGAACACATGGAGATACACCTACCTCTGCTAAGACTGAAGGAACACACCACCATACCTGGTCTTATGCTTCTTCTTCTTCTTCTTATTTTTTAACAAGAAGAAACTGAAAATGTGTTGAAGGAAATATAATTTCTTAAATTTAACCACACATATTTGAAAAGTAATAGAGTGGAATTTAATAAGAAAATTTTATGTTAATATTATAAGGAAAATACACAAAGGGTGATGGATTCTGCTGGGAAGACCACAGTGAATAGTTAAAACTGAAGAAATTACGGCTCAGAGAGAGAAGTGGAGGAACAATGAGAGAGAGAGAGAGAGAGAGAGAGAGAGAGAGAGAGAGAGAGAGAGGGATAAGAAGGACAGGTGTAGAGGTCCTGCTGGAACTGGGTTGGAACTTATGCTATGAACAATAAGCAATATTTGGAGAGACAATGTGTGGAGCTTCTCAGAAATAATGGAAGATACATCTTTATTCCAGGAATATCAATGACTTTTAAGTACACAATAAGAAAAGACACAATGAAGCAGAGTAGTGGCAGTGCGCACTTTAAATCCTTGCACTTGAGAGGCAGAGGCAGGTGAATTTCTGAGTTTGAGGACAGCTTGGTCTAATTCCAGGGCAGCCAGGGCTACACAGAGAAACCTGGTCTCAAAAAACCCAAAGCCAGATCAAACAAACAAGCAAAAACCACAATGAGTCAGGTCATAGAAAAAAAATGCAGAATAATAAAAGCAATGGCTGTAAAAGATTTCACAAATCAGCAAAGGAACAAACAAAAAACAAAGCATTTTAAAGGAAGAACACCTTGTTTCAGCTGGTTGTCAATAAACGTGCGCGATGGTTGAAAATGAATGATCACTGAGGGCTTAGGAAAGTAACTTGCAAATAGAGTATTGGAAATGATTGATTCTATCATATTATCCATAACACACAAACACACACACGAAAACAGAATAAGGCTCTTTTTGACAAACAAAAGCTAAACATTATAACACAGACATTTACTGAAGGAATTAAAAATAATATCCTTGGGAGTGGGTGTTGGAGGGGGAGTGATGGACGGGTGTGATCAAGATTGGCTGTAGACATGTATGACATTTTCAAAGAAGAAATACAATAATTTAAAAAGAGGAAGAATTATATTATAAATATTGTTAATCTAATGCTAATTTCAATACAGCTAATCTAAAGGTTTAGGATTAGCATTGGTTATATGTTCGTGTATTAACATTGGCCAAGCATCTGTTTATAAAACCAAGCCTCTCATAAGACATGTAGTAGGTTGAGTAGCACATTCTGAAAACATGTCTGTGTTTTAACCCTAGGAATCTCTGAACGTAACTTTATTTCAGAAAAAAAAAAGGATTTGTAGATTATAATTAAGGATCTTAACTTGAGTTCATGCTATTACAAGTGGGTCCTAAATTCAATATCAAATGTCCTTAGAGATGGAAAGAAAACAGACATAAACCCAAGGCCTTGGGAGGCAGAAGCAGAAACTAGGTTTCCAGCCACAAGCTGAGGAACAACAAGGTCTGCCAGACAATGGAATAAGCAAGTGAGGGTTCTTCCTGCAGCCTCTGAGCACCCACAGTCTTTGTGACACTGGGATTTCAGACTTCCTCCTTCAGAACCATGAGAGAATCAAAGCCCGCCATGTTGGGTTGGTTGTTGTGTTATAATTGTTACAGCAGCCATAAATTCTAGTGTGCCAAAATTAGAAACACCATATTTGACATTATCTTAATAACTTCAGTTTCTAAAATTCAGGTGTTGCAAAGAAAAAAAAAACAGGTGGCAGAAACATTTTAGGTTTTCCTTTAAGGGCAAAACCATTTGTTTTCTCTTTATTTGTATTTATAGAGGCATTTATCACCCCAGTTGTTGGCAAATACTGAACAAGTCGAATTGGCACGTGCACGATATCGTATCATAAGAGAAAAAAATGGAGCAGTCAGTAGTGACCTGTTCTGACAAGCTATGGAAGACGAAGTCCCTCTACAAAACGTCTCAGACAGATGGTGGCACGCAAGAGGGGTATGCACACTGCCGCACTGATTTTAGCGTATGCTCATTACAAGATTTCATAGACACCGCCTTCCAGGGACTATGGGTATGATTCAGTGCTAGTGTGTGTCACAGTTGTATGTGTGAGGCCCTGTGCTCAATACTCATAACTGGAAAAAAAAATCTTCTAGGTAGCCACTGCATCTCCTTATTAGTATTTCATTTATTGTATCACCGGTGATTTCTCTAAGAACCCTTCAGTTTTACAGTGGTTTATAGCAATTTGTGAAGTACCCCCACTTACCTGTCAAGATGGGACATAACTGTTTTAGAGATGTCTGCACCTGCTTCTTGCAATATACGGATGATCTGAAATGGTGCGCCTGGGTTCCTTCCTGGGTGGATGATGACTGGACAGCCCAGCTGAGCCTGGGCATGAGCTGTAGCCTGAAGTACCTTTCTCTCACTGTCCATCAAAGGCCAGGAGCAGCCAATTTCTCCAATAACTCCACACTTGATACTGGTTCCATCGGCTCCGTGGAGAATTTCATTGGCAAGGACATCTGTAAGCTGAGAAAGAATGAGAATGAGCCTATTTTATAGATTGTGAAATACATCCAAACAAACTCATACTATACAGAGGTATTATTTAAAAATGTATTCTTTCAAAACTGTATTCAGAGTCAGGGAGCAGAGAGGATGGCTCAGTCAGTAAAGAGTGTGTCTCACAATCATGAAGATCTGTTTTCCACCCCCACTCACATACGAATGCTGGGTGAGGTGGTGGTGCATTCTTGTGACCCCAGCACTAGTGAGACAGAGATGGATAGATCCCAAAGGCTCACTGGCCAGCTGGTCTAGCCTAATATCACCAATTAGCTCCAGGTCAATGAGAAACTCGATCTCAAAGGAGAGGTACAGTTTTCTTAAAGATGACATCTGAGGTTGTCCTCCAACTTCCATACACATGTTCCTTGTCATGTATTTGCACATATATTAACCTCTCTTTCTTTTCTTTCTTTCTTTCTTTCTTTCTTTCTTTCTTTCTTTCTTTC
>LOEQ01007711.1:119588-139062 GCA_001685075.1 Bramus lutescens | reverse complement strand
TTATTAACCAATGAAAGTAACACATAGACAGATGACCCTCCTACATCAATTTAGGGTTGTTTTCTCAATTCTATACAAATAATTTCAGGAAATCAATGAATTATTTGAGTGGAAAAAAGTCTCTCCTGGGAAAAATGACACCAGCTTGTTTATCCAATACCAAATGGTGAAAATGTGTTCTCCAAGCTTCAGGTCTTACAGCAACAGAGTGGTTTGTGTTTATTTACTTGGCTGTTTTCCTGCTTATTTGGGAGCAGACTTCACTATGTAGGTCAGGATAGTGCCAAAATTATGATATTTCTGCCTCACTTCCAACTGTTGGGATAACATGCATCAAATTTCACACCTGGTTCCCATGGTCTGTTGTACTGAGATGTACATCATCCTTAAGACATCTATGGATCTGTAATGTAAAGTGACCAGATTTTGAGAGCATAACAAGCTTGTCTCTTACCAACACCCTATTCAATTCTCATTTGGTGCAGGAGAATTGTCTATATTTTGTCAATTGTGTTTTAAATAAATGCTGATTGGCCAGTAACCAGGCAGGAAGTATAGGCGGGACAACCAGACAGGAAGTAGAGGTGGGTCATGAAAACAGGAGAATTCTGGGAAGGAGGAAGCCCATTCATTTCTTCCCAGTCCTGTCCAGACACCAAAGAAGCAGGATGTGACCTACCCTGCTGAAAAAGGTACCGAGCCATGTGGCTAACACAGATAATAGTAATGGGCCAATACTGGGCTATATAAGTTATAAGAGTTAAGAAGAAGCCTGAGCTAATGGGCCAATCAGTTTATAACTTATGTAGACCTCTATGTGATTTTCTTTGGGATTTAATGGCTATGGGAACTGGTCAGGACAGAAACCTCAACAAGCAGGCCCTCATGCTACATTCTTTTACCTAAGCCTTTTATGCCATTGCTTAATTAGTAATTTATAGCAGTATACCAGTTAACTTTGCTGAAATGTTTCAATATATATTGGTTTTTATTGGACTAACTAGGAAGTCTAACTTTTCCATTAGTGAGTTAAGAGTATGGAAGGCTACATATCTGTAAAATGTGATGTGATGTGATACCACCGCCTCACTTGGAAAATGAGAAGGTTTGCCTAGATCCATTAATCTACACAAGTCCTTGCATTTGTGTTCTGAGATCATTTGCAGTAAGATGCTTTATGTAGTAAATATCCCATTCATTTCCAAGGCATGTTAGCTACAGGGAACTCTCAAGAAAAGTATATTCTCTATTCACTGAAGTCTGCCTAACAAACAATCCCAAAGAGGTGGTTCTTTCTTGCATACCTGTGCCATGGACCTGGGCCCATCAAAGAAGTCTGTTGTCTCTCATATCATATCAGATATCTAAACTGTGAAGATAGGAGTATCTGGAGGTGATTCTAATAGTCAAAACCAGGAATTTTTAGAAGCCTCCTTTTTGTTATTTACGATACTCCTGGGTAGAGACAATTTAAAGGCTGGAACTAGCAACATGAATTATCTCTGTTGTCTGAGTTTCTCAGAGTATAAATCCTGTGGTAATTGTGTGTTGTGTATAATAGCTGGACTCTTCTGTGACTTCAGCTCAACTTTCAACAAATCATCCTATATATCTTCTGGTCATGTAAATAGTCACGAGTTCATTCAGATTATAAAGGGAGGGGCATAGAAGTAGTTCTTCATGAGAGTGGTGTAAAACTACTGCAGATAACTTTTGCAATGACTAAATTTGGAAATAGTTACGTATTACTAACAAAATTATTAAATAGATACTATCATAACTTGTAATGTAAGATATTATCTCTGATTATATGTGGAGATTTTTGTAAATTCTTTGAATGATATTTTAGAAGAAGAGAATGACTGTAAGAAGATCCAGACAACCTCCTACCCTAATTTTGGTGATACATACTGGTCAGTACTTCCCAGTCTGATTATTCAATACCCATAAGGTCTTTCCAGTGGAGCTTGAGACAAAAACTAGTATATAAGCTTTATGATTCCACTTAAAATCTGGAAGGATATTTGATATTTTTGTTTGTTTATTGGTTTGAGAACATGGTAGAGGTTGCCAACCATTCTGAGTGTAGAAAACAAAATAGTTCCTGCTATGAGTGGCCTCTGATAAGCATGGGGATGAAACCTGCTGCCTTAAGAAAATTCAATGGCCCTGAACACCTGGAAATTCTACCCCTGCTTACTTTTTATCCTCTTTTTCTCCCTGCCTTGTCCCTCCTCCCTCTCTCAGCTCATTTCACCTAATCACCAGAATCTAGATAGTTACAATTATGAACTTCATCTCTAACTCTCCCTTCCTCTTCATGCCACCCCTCCTCTCTCTTCTATGGAGACAGTTTCTTGCTATCTCTCTGAGTCGGGCCTGCAACTTGTTGTGTAGCTCAGGTTCATTTAAATTCTCACTCTTTCTTCTCCCTGAAGAACATCATTGTTACTGGCATGTAGCCGAATGTCTGGCCATTTTCTGGCCCATGACATGAAATCTTGTAAAGTTATTGAAGCCAGAAGTCATGATCTTATTGACTTCATTCTCCAAGTATTTTTTTAATAAATAGAAATTATAGCTCTAATAATACAACCACTCCCATATCCCGCACTGGTGTGCCCATGATTTGAATTAAATACTAGCGTGACTTTGATAAAAGCATATCTTATTTGGTGAATAGAGTTTTAATGAGAATAAAGTAAAAACAAGATATAAAATGTTCCATATAAATCTGAAGGTTAATAGTCTGCGCACTTAAAGCCTGAAGAAAGGGCAGTAACCAGGATATGTGAAGCTCAGAGCTATCTGCATCCTTGAGAAAATGCAGTGGAAAGGCTCCATTAGTACTTGCACAATCACAGCATGAACAAAACAGAAAATGAACTGCATTAGATTAAAAGGAAACCATCTTTTAAAAAAACACCTGTGTCACTGACACATAAAATAGCTTAACACAATGCAGCCAGCACCACAGTGGGAACAATACCAAGCAGCAGCTGGCTGCTCTGGAAACTGAAATTAAAACCCAGAAGGATGCTGCTTATCTTTTGTGGTGACAAGACACAAGGTCACTCCATTGGCAGCCTGTCAGTGGTCAGGTAGACTACCTGCATCCAAAGCTCACAGTGTGAAAAGATGACTTTGTAAAGTTCTATCTCTGTTCCTAATGGCATACATTATTGTCAAATGGTGAAATATCGCAAGAAAGAAACCGGCTCAGAGCAGATCAGAGCAGTGCACAATCAGTAATAAAAAAAGCAAGTCATGAAAAGAACATATATCTTAAAGATAAGAAAGCAAGTACAGGGTTCAGATAGATAAGCTGCTTTCGTCTTAGGGGACCATACTTGGTGAGGGAGTGCTAGGTGAGGGTTAAATGGTTTGTTTTTATCTGCAGATTTTTCTTTGTTTCTATGAGTATATACACATGACAATATATGAAGTTTCTCATTTTAATTGCAGGCACTTATAAAGTTTGAAAACCCATTTTTGTAAGAAGGATTCAAAATATAGATTTTTTATCTGAACAATAGAAGAAAGAAACAAAGCAGTACTTAATATTTAAATGACCTTAAAATATTCCAAACATCCTAAATTTGTTAACATTCAGCAAAACATTACATGCTTGGAGCATTTTTACACTCTGTACCAGGGGAATTGAAAGTTCTGCTTTTTTCACCTTTGATCTTGAATCGAAAGTCATGGCCATAAACAGAGAAATGGGTCATGGGACCAGTGCTCAAAAGAAACTGTAAATGGAGATACTGCTTCAGTGGGCTTAAGAGAAGCACATACATTACCAGAGTTCTGTGTGTTCACAAGATTTAAAAACAGTAGATATGTCATCTGAAGAACTAAACAGCCTTCTGGATCAATAGTTCGGCATCACAATATGACAAGCCAATAACCTCACTCTAGTTATTTACCCATAAGAGTAAAACTACACATATGAAAAAACTGCTCAAATCTTCATACTCAAATTTATTCCTAGTTGCCCTGACATAGAATCTACTCAAATGTCATTGAAGATGTTACAGAGACACACTTAACATGTTTGTACATCAGAGTGCTGCTGTCTAATGAAAAAGTTCTGCTGATAGGTGGATAATACAGCATACATGAATATCATATTACCGTGCTTATTGGAGGAAAAGATAAATGTTTCCTTTTATATACTTTTATTTGTAATAGCTTATGAGAAGCAAACTCAATCTGCAGTGTTAGATCATCAAGAAAACCATAGAGTTCAGAAAAAATGTCTGGGAAGTTTTCAGTCTTGTATAACATTTTAGATGAATTTGGGAAGGGAAAGCTCACTGTCAACAGTGAAAAGAGGTTACTCCTTTAGGAGATGACATCGTGATGCTTGCCAGGGTCTCTGCTCAAGATTAAACCTTGGAGATCTCTTAGTTGGAAGGATGAGAGGTTATTTTTTACCAAGCTTCTCAGCCCCTCCATCCTCTATATTCCCCATGTGCTCCTTTCAATTACAAACATATCCTGTGCCTAAAACCATTTGTTTTCTAAAGAGTTCTTTTTTTCTGCAGCACATGCACGAACACCTGAATACACATGTGCACTTCAACTAAACATGTCAGTGACAAAGGCTGGGGTAAGCAGACTGGAATCTTAAGGGAGGATGAATAAGGCCTGAGGAATCCACAGAGAACTCTACAGTACATTTAACATGACGATAAGACACAATGTCAAAACAGGAATTGATTGTAGGTCTGTTTATCATTGATTGACATGTTGCTTAAAATAAAAAAAGAACTAGTATTTATATTAGCAAAACAAACATGAAACTAGAAAGATGCACTTCATCAAACACGTACAATACCTCAAAACTAAAAATTGCAAAAATTGAGAGGATAATTCTGAAAAGATATATGAAAATGGAATCAAAGTTCAGGAACTAAAGAATCAATAGTTAAGGCATCAAGTTCACCTTCATTGGCTATGTGGATAAGTTAAAGCTTGACTGCAAAACTATGGAACACATGGGGGGCTTTTTGCAGATAATGGCACACTGAATCTAAAATCCAAAATCCAAACGTGTGTGTGTGTGTGTGTGTATGTGCTCGTGTGTGCGTGTAAATTAGAGATGAAGATTATTCAATCAGTAACAAAACCTTTCTGTTGCGTTTTGGTCACCAAAATGGGAAAAATGAGCTGATACCTTTAACTTAAGGATGCATACATTTAATCAGAGCTGGGTTTCAGAAGTGAACGAAAGGTCAATATGAAAAAGCCTCGACAAAAAAGGGGGAAATTTTCATTATCCCAAGTTGAGCTAAGTTTAGTGATTCAAAATATGAATCACATAAAAAATAATCATTTGAATTTCACCAAGAATTCTTGTACTCCTCGAGAAAAAAAATCCATAAAATGTGAGAAATTATCAGCAATGTCTATTCCTAGGAAGCAATGTGTATTTGGATTATGTAAAAAGAGCAATCTTATGATTCAGAAATAAGGCAAACAACTCAATGACAACCGGAAAACAAAAAGAGGATTCACCCAGAAAGACATAAAAGTTGATATTGAACCTGCTCAGGGTGATTAGCCATCAGGGAATAAAAATTGCCACCCCAGAAAATGCTGCTGCTTACCCATACAGGAACCAAAACCAAGAGCAATGAAACAAAGCACATTCTTACATATTTCTCTGTGAGAACAAAACTTGCATATTGAATATTGGGTGATACTTTCTTAGACAAGTAAACATATACTTACCATATGACCTACCCAATCTTAACTGCATTTGTTTAAACAAAATAAATAAACTCTGTCTGCAGAATAAGTTAAAATACTATATGTACTATGTTTACTTTTTATAATAGGAAATAACTAAATCTTTCCCAACAACTGAGTAACTAAACAAATTCTGTCGTATCTGTAGAGTAGAATACTGATTGCCTGTAAAATGAGGAAACTACTGACTCAGCAAGATGAATACATCTCAGAACTACAGGAAAAAGAAAAGAAATCATATAGCATTTTGTGATAACTGTAGTTTGGTGAATATGGAATTGAGGTAGAAAGAGTCTAATTGTAATTAGCATCATTAACTTTTGCATGGATTGAACTGGGTTCTTAAATGGATAAATCATACTGCTTATTATCTAAGCATAAAGATGACTTTTTTTTAAAAAAAAGAAGGGATATGGTTTTTATCAATCAGTAATAGTGTCTATTTTATTATTGCTTCTCCATCAAGTGAAGCATCACTTTATCTAGGTCTATCACATGTCTGTGCAAGAATGGCATAGACCTGGCTGGATGTGCATCCAAGTTGTGGGGTACTGGCTTAGGAGATGCAAGCTCTGGGCTTGACCACAAAAACATGTTAACCAGAAATAGTATAATTCCTGCCTTATAGATCTTATGTTTAACCTGAATGCCACAAGATAGGAAGTAAAAGGGTCTTGAATGTACATCTACATTTAGGTCGGTTCGGAGATGGAGGCATCACAAAGCACTTAAAGGAAGAGAGATGTGTGATTAGGCCGGTACCATTCTTTGCCAAACAAGATGCTGTGTGCCATTACCGTCAAATCAGGCTGACGTCTCTGATATCTGAATGATCCAAAACAAGTCCTTATTAATTACATAATTTATAGGATTGGATGTATCAAGATATTTGATAACTCTTCTTTCAGCAAAATTTTGTTATCCAGGCAATAAGCAAAATGCTTTGACATCACGTTTGTGGAAATGAGAACTGTGCATGGATCCTTCCCATATCAGAGATTTTTGCAAGGAACAGCTAAGGCACTTTGTCTGTATGTTTACCAGTATGGTAGGTAGGTGTGTGCAATCAGTATAGGGATTAAATCAGAGGTAAGGCAGGGTTTCACTCTCTTTCCCACCTTTCTGTAGATATAACAAATCCATTTCCTCATCTGAAGTGCAAGGACCCATTTTATATAGTTTAGTATATGTGGCCCTCTCTGCAGATTATCTACAGCACTGATGGTGTGGGACAGCTACTTTATTGAAGGTACAAATTTCTTGGTTTAGGGAAGCTAATATCCATATTTTAATGTCTTAGGAGTGGGGGATGAAGAGCCAGAAATCTGGCATACAGTTATGAACTTTGAGGTGAGTAATGGTTTCATAAAGAACGAATTGAGAAAACAGATGTATCTTAGGAAGCCTTGCCCAGATCTAAGAAATGAGAGCAGTGTTCCACTAAGCTGCTTTTCCCGGTCTATGTGCTGTCACTGCGGAGACTTTGCAGAACAGTCTTGCTCAACTCTAGACCCTAGGGTATCACAGTTGGATATGAGGGTTGGCCTGCGCTGTTGTCCGTATATTAGTGAGCAAGCATTCATACTGAGGAAACACCTGTGACATGATTTGGGGAGGGCTTTAGTGACAGGGTATTAGAATAACTGCTGTGTGCTATGTGCCCCATCAGTGACATTTATCTCTCTAGGCTTCCGAACATGTACACATAGCTAGCTATATTATATGCTAGAATTTCAAATCTCAAACTATGGTTCTTTGTAGGCTTATAGAGTAGCTTCAGAGTTGCGATTTGTTAGAAGTAGTTATGGTGTGACATACTATGGTGTATTGAATGAGGTAGGTCTTGTGTCCTCCCAGAATGTCACATTTGTGTTTAAAGCATGGGCATGCGAACATTCTGTTTTCTAGTTTTATCTGTATGGGGACTGCCCTGAGGTTTCCACTCACCTTGCGAAGCAAGTTCTTCCCTATCCACAGTATTTAGTTTTCATCTTCCTTATCATTCTTCATCCAAATGCAGCACATCAGCAGCTCATCACTTTCTTCCCTCCCCCCTGATTTTCCTCCACGTCTACAGGCCGCTAAGGACATTGGAAAGAGGCACAGCTATGGCGAAGCATCCTTAGGGTCACACTAAAACAAAACAAAACATAAAAATAATGTGCATCATGAAGCTGGGCATATAACGTGAACAGGTACAATATATTCCAAATTTCTAAGATATTAAGAAAATAAAATTGTATTAAGTAAATGAAAAAAAATTCCCTCAATTTAAATCTTGACTAGAATTGAGGCTGTGTTTTCCTGTGGGGTGAGGTCACTACTTGGAGTGGCAAATACTTTATGAAGCCTAAATGGAAACAATGGTAATCTTTAAGAGAAAAGGAAAAAAAATAAATAATGAAAAAGAAAAACAGAGCCATGTTTCCTGTCTTTGCTCTGCTCAGTCTAGGCCCCCAGCTCCCTGAAGAGGGTCCTGTCTAAAGCTGCAGGATGTGTTACTTCATTCTGTTTATTAAAACAAAGAACATATTTTGTGTTTTTGACATGGATGGGCAGGCATATGCAACTGAGATCTCCTCCCTTGGCACACAGGAGGAGGGGGGATGGTGGGTGATATGAAACAGGCTCAACATGCAGAGCTTATAGTCCTGAGCTAACATCTTCTGCTTACCTTCTCCACATGTTCAATTCCCCCTTATCCTCTTTTACATAGTTTCATGAGAGGGGATAATTTATATTTTTATCTGCTTTTATACCTCCCCGCTAGATCTTTCCCTCACAACCCACAGAAAAATTCATAATATGTGAAAATGGAAAATCAATGTGTGAAAAAGCCTCGATAAACTGATAGAAACCTTTCTCTTCTGCCTTACCCAAACAACTTCATCTTTATTGGTGTTTTCTAGTAGTGTGTGGAAATAAATGGGTGTGCTTCTACTCAGCTGAGGTGATGTTCTGCTTCATATCACAGAAAAGGGTCTTTGGTCCTTCAAAAAAGAGAAACAAGATACAGATCTATCCATAAATATAAACTATATGTTTTTATATCAAACTTTTATGAACTTCATGTTCTGTTAATATGCATAGAGATAGTGACTTGTGTTTGCAAGACTCCCTGAACCCCTGAGCTGAAATGAGGATTCACATACCTCAGCTGCTTTAGTAGCTGGAATTATTCACAGCACTTGCCTGCCCCACACATTATTAATATTAAACATAATAACCATAACATTAACATTCTTTAAATGTTAGAGTGAACAGAATCTTGACCTGGAAATCTAAATGTAGTACAAAGGAAACTTTCTGAAATTACTCAAGAGACCCAAAAAGCAGATAGTTTGGGATGGGGTTGAGTCTAGTCTAGTACTCTGAGGTATTTTCCATTGTTTCAAGGCCATTAGCTTTAGATAAGTTCTAACTCTGTATCTTGAAGGGTAGCTGAAAATACATTTGTAGAACTTGCATCTGCATGGGCTACTAATACCAGAGGATAGAGTTTGGGACAATTAAGTCAGGTAGATATGGATAGAAATGAGGAGATCCCTCATTCTATAAATTTACAATGTCCAACTCTAAATGATCCTAAAATGATGCATAAAGGATAAGCTGGGCTTCCCATTTCAAAGAGAGACTGGGTTTCCACCATCTGCAAGAGAGGCTTCTTGTCTTTTTTTTTTTAGCCAAGTTAACTGTTTACTTATGCATCTTATAATGATATTTTGTTTAAGTGAACACCATGATCTTCACTGGATATATTTCTTAGAATGCAGTCCTGCTGTTGATGGACAGATGACAGTATACATGTTTCCCATCCTAAGAGCATGTAACGATCAAGAACGTTTATACTGTGTGGTATATACACAATGTCTAGGCATATGAAGAAACAAGAAAGTGTGATGGCATGCCCAGAAGCAAAGACAGGGAACAGAAACACAGCAAACGTAAGTTGAAGATCTGGTCTTTGCAACAACTGGAAAGATGATTTGACCATTAATAACAAATTGCTTAAAGGTTGTCTTCAGGCAGCTTTTGGGATGAAACATGAAATCAAATTGGAAAATTTTGAGTACATAGGTATGAATTTTGCTGTTGTCAGCTCCAATTTTATTTTGGATATCTATAGAAGCTGCATATTTCAGGAACCTCTGAAAGGTTTAACATGTAGACTACATGACATTAGTGGGCAGAGATTAGAATGTTTTAGACTGTATTGATCTGACAAAAGAAATCTATCCAGTCTTGGTAGCAGAAGAATGGGTGTACAGTCAGAAGTTGAGACAGGGCTTAGTCTCATGAGAACTCTCATGCAAAACCTTTGGCTTCTAGGACTAGGACATTCAATGGTAATGGTGTGTATTTGCACATGACCATAAGTAGAGCATCACTCTCCCTCCCTGTTTCTCTTGTCTCTGTCTTTGTCTACCTCTCTGTGTGTTTACTAAAATTGGCTAATTTGTTTCTTGTTTAAGTTGACTCTTCTGCTTTTTCACCATGTCCGTAAGACCATACCCCTACTTCAAACACCTATACCCAGAATCCTTTGGTGTTGCCTTTTTGTCTAGCTTCCTCAGATCATCCCACTGTCCTGATATAGAATGGTTTTAATGTAAGGAAGATGCCAGTGTAGCCACAGAAAATTCTGTCTCCTGCCCATCCCTGACTTCACAATGGCTAGCAAATCAATTTCTTGGTTCTCACATCCAGACATACGTGTGATCCTGTTAATGAGCCTCAGTATGACTAAAGGGGCTTGCCCTGAGATAAACTACTGAGAGTGTTAAATAGACCCAGAGGACTCTTGATGTCAGCACAAAGGGGTGCTTCGGTAGGTGAAAGTTAGTATTAAGGAGGTGAAAAGAAGCTGAAGATTGACATGATAAGCTCTCCTGGTACCTTGATATCACTCCATCTGAAACACAAAACCCTAAACAGACAAGCAAGCAAACAAAGCCGAGCATAGTCCCAATAGGGGCCGTGAAAGGCAGCCAAATAGGGTAGGTCTGGAAGATCATGAGCAGGGTCAGGTAGGAGAGGGCAATGTAGGCAAGGCCTTCTCTGATAATCACTATCAAGAGACCTGAAATTAACATCAAGAATATCAAGAGACATGAGCAAGAATATTGGCACGAGAGGGTGTGAACAACATTTTTGTAGACCCTAGCAAGAAGATAATAATGTATATAATCCTAGAGAGAGCTCTTCCTCCTGCCATTATATCTCTGTTTATTCTGTAGACCACTGAAGTCGATTTCGCAGGGAGAACACCCACATACAATGTACACACAATCACACACACAACCGATTATATGCAAATACTCATGATCAGACACAAAAACACACACCTACACATACAGAGAAGAATGCAAGGACACATACATACACAGATATATACTCATGGAGACATGCGCAAAACACAGGCAAATAGAGATACACTCACACAAATGTACAAACAAAACAGAGTCATACACCAAAACACACAGACACATATAGACATTCATATATACAGTCATAGACACATTTGCACAGAGACACATACACACAGAGGTGCACTACATTCACACAAAAACACAGATATTTCCTTACTTGCTGACACATAGACACTCTCAGAGAGCAATGTACAGACACACATGGACAGAAAGTTCCACTCACAAAGTGACACAGAGACACAGATGCATATTCACACACACACACAAAAAGAAAATCATGCACAGACAGTCAAACAAAACCACAAACACATGTACATGCATACATACAGAAACACAGATATTCACAAAGATACTCAGACACACACTCTCTCTCACAGCAACATCATGCTCATACACATTTAGTCACACACAAACATTCACAGACACTTATATAGACACACACAGATATATTCTCAAATTGACTCACACATACACAAAGATATACATAAACTGTTAGAGACACACACACTCAGAAACATACACAAAAAATCACCTATATACTCCCCCCTCACACACACACAGAAGAGACTCTCTCAGAGATTTACATACAGACTTAAGCAAATATACAGATACAGACACACACACATACATAAATATACATACCCATAGACACAGTAACACAGACATATACAGAATCATGCACACACAGACAGTCTCACAGAAACATGCTGCACAGAGAGAGACACATACATATACACAGGTACACTCACAGAGACATCCATGCAGAAACACATATGTAGACAAACACACAGACACAGTCACACAGATGTACACACTACAACACAGACACATTCACAGACACAAACAGACACATACAGATACAAAAACACTGACACACACAAAGACACACATAAACATACATTCTTACAGACACACAAATACAAAACCATTTCTCTCTCATTGCCTCTGGTTCTCTCTCTATCTCTTTCTCTGAAAAAATAAAAAAAGAACATTATTGAGTTCAATTCTCTTTGTGTGCCTCTTTCTGTTTATCTCTTCAAAAAACACAAAGAAACATTCTTGAGCTCAATTTCTAACTGTCCCTAAATCTTAAAGGAGCAGATGCTGACCTTTGACATGTTTCATGGGCTCTAAAGACATACCACCATTCCAGGATCTATTCCTTCCTTGGCCGGAAGCCCAGAGTGGGTTTCATGGATGGATGGGTCCAGATGGAAACCTACAGCAGTGTTTGAGCAGGAGAGAAGATTATGATGACCATGGTAACTATACATGACCCTTAAAGCCTTATTTATTTATTAACCTTTTAGGTGTTATTTGGTAAGAATCAACAGAAAACTGTTCTTTCTGTATTAGGCAGACTATTAAGGACCTTCACCTTCCTTGTTATGTGTAAGTACACAGAGACACATGAGTATATGTTCTGAAAATCCTGTAACAGTTCAGTCATTTCAAAATGCAATGCACAAATGTTCTTAAACGTTTGTGATTGCCTCCAACTCCCTGCAGATAAAGGTAACAAAGCATTCGCCATTCAAGCTGCTCCTAATCTCCCTGCAGGGTTTTCTAATGTAATTTTAAGACGTAAAATGTATTCATGATCACACCAATAATTACATGCTTGGAAAATAAAATGATTTTCTTATTTCCCATTAACATTAATTGTTTCCAGAACTTCAGCCTCTGGCAAGAGCCTGTCAGTGCCGTAGGGCAGCAATGCCCGTGGGGCCAAGCTGCTGCAGAGTAGGAGCTTGGCAATACAAATCATCAATACACACATTTAAATCTCATGTTGCCATAATTTGATTTTTTATATAATTTGCCAGGTCTCCCATCACCTCAGCAGCCTTTTCCTCTAGTGATTCATAGGGGTTCCTTCCGTAATGTAGTTAGAAATTTGCAAATATCTCCACCAAGCCTATATCTTATCTTTTCCACTTCTTTTAAACTACCTTTCCTGATTTCAGACCACTGGATTTATTCATTTTTAATGATAGTAGATAGGATTTTAGCTACAGTTTCTCCCAGTGGAAATTAAGCAAATGTTTGGGAAATGATTTTTAAAGTCTCAACCTTATCCAGTTGGGAATTATTTGAATTTGTTTGGATAAATCTCCATGTATACATAGATTAAAGACAGATCTTGTTCCTCTCTACCCCTCCTTTTCTTTTCCCCTTCAGCCTCCTGAACACTGGGATTACAGGTTTTTTGCCACTAAGTACACACTGCCTTTTTTACCATTCATAATTACTGTAGAAAAACCCTCTAAATAAGGGTTTTTGTGTGTCTCTTCAGCTGGCTCCACCGACCCACTTGTGGCCATCCACCCGACCGACCCCAGTGTAAAACAGCAAAATTCAGGATAATTAAAATTTGATGGAATACTTTCCTAATTGGTTCCTCTTGTCATCTGAAATGCTTGAAATGCCACGACTCCACCCCACCCCCACCCCTGCAAAATGTCAGCTATTTCCCCAAACCCTCTGGCAGCAACTCTTTTCAAGGCTGTCCTTTTATGTTTTATCTGTGGATTCCTCCGTGGTAGGTTCCCAAGGAAAGTCTTCTTTAGGCTCTACTCTGCATTCAGGCCATTTCCCGGCTGAAGATAACTTATAGTCCAAGAGTCTCTCTTTCTAATACAGCTGTACTTTCATCCTCAGGAGGCTCCTGCTTTTCCCTCCACCCAAATCCTCAAACATCTGCTTGTAACCAAAGGAATAAATCCCCACTTTCTTGAGGAGGGATGAAGTCCAGGCACATCCAACTTTGTTGTTTCAAAGTAATTTTTTATTCGCATTTCGCCTTGTGGAGGTTGGGAGCATTCACTACTCAGGTTATAATGCCATCTAGCAACCAGAACAGGAAGTGTCTGGCTGGAGGAAAGTGACTTCCATATAGCTCTGCAGCAGTTGAAAAGAACAGATTCCGAACCTCACAGCACCGATGACGATGGGGCTGGTGAAGCAGAGTATTTAAAATGACAAAAATCATACCTCCTATAAATATTTAAATAATATACCACTTGAAAAAATAACTACGAGTTTGTGCCCCATTTCGCTATCTCTAACAACCAGATTAAATCCTTATTTCAAATTGAACAGCATCTGAAAAGGAATTGGTGATTCTAAATACACAATCAAATGAGTTTACAGAAAAAAAAAACGCAGATTACTTTTGCACTTTTGCAAATGTTTTTGTGATTTGTAATTGTTCCCCATTTGTAAAATCTCATAGACCACTTTTCCCACCTCTCCATTATACCCAGGATCATAAGTCTCATGTTTTGTAGTCATTCATAGTCAACTAGATAATTTCTAATTTTTCTCCTCTTGTAAATAATTCTCACTTCAAAATTTTTATTCTCTCTGAAAACATATGCTTGTATAAAAGTAACATTGGTACAAGTAGTAGAATATTTCTTTTAATTAACTGGAAAAGAAGCCTCTTTGCTAGTAGAGACTTCTAGGATCACAAAACAGAGGCAGCTACACAGACTTGCTCTGATTTATAAAAGGAGCTGTGAGTCCTCTCATTGCTTTTCTAGACAGCTATTCCCTCGAAACCTTCCCTGGCTGCTGGACAAGAGCGACTATCTGGGAACTTCCTATGTGATTCAGACACACAGAGACCAAGATATTAAAGATGAGGCCACCAATTGTGAAATTGAGGACTTCCAGGGAAAGCAAGTTTCATGCGCAAGTGTATGCACACTGTGTTCCAAGGAAGAGAGAGCTGGGTGAGCTTTGTGTTGACCGGTTTAGAAGGGGAGGAAAAAGCAAATGGTACCAAGGGTTTCATTGCCACCACCTTGCACTCTGCCAAGAATCCAAGAAATTTTAGAATACGGCTTCAGGAACCAGTAATTTTGCTTTGGCATTTTTCTTGTTTTTCATTCTCTCTAAGAATATTCATAGTTTCTAACATGTCATTTCATCTTGAGACCAAACTATTTATTTATACATTTACTTATTTATTTATCTAACAAATACCTCTTTAAACTCTGCTGATTCTGTAATCCTGTCTTGGAGCTTGCGGAACATTTGTGTGTGACATAAAAGTACCTGCTTCCATGTAGATTTTTATCAGGCTATTTGCATGTTATGCATATTAATACAGTGAATAAAAGGAGATGAATCTAGCAGACAGAAAAATCAAAGCACACGGAGATTGAGTGTGCTAGATGCCAGAGGCTTCAAAACTAATCAAGGGAGTCTGGATAAAGTGTGTTTGACTTGAATTTTGATCAAAAATTCACAAGAGCTGAGTCAATCAACAAAAGTGGAAGATGAGCCCTTCCTAGGTACAGGACAAGACACTACAGGGCTTATATATGCTGTGATGACAAAAGAGTCTGTGTGGCTGGGTAGAAGATGGAGTTAGAGGGCCATTCAGAGTGTACAGCATGCTTTCTCTGGCTTCCACTCTGGCTGCAATAAGCTATCATTGTAGCTTTTTGAAAAGATGTTTGCCGTGCAGATGATATCGGTATGGGGAGGCACAGGGGCAGAGAGGACGAAAGCCATATTAAGGGGTTACTTCAGAAACTCAAAGTAAGTGTGATGGGCTCAGGTCAGGTTTCACCCATGCACCGCATTCTTTCTAGCTGCCTTTTAGTTTGACAAAACTGTGGGGTTATGTGAGTTCCTGACAGAGGTGTGAAAGAGAATCTATAGTAGCTCTATGTAATGTTCCAGGAACAGTGTTGAGAAACAAGTGCTTAGCTGTGCTCCGAGGTCCATGCTGCTCAGAGAAGCCTTGTTTAGAAGGACTCTGGGACAGGATGCTGAAGGTGTGGCTTGGACTACAGCCAGTTCGAAACCAGAATGTTTAAACTTGAGTCTACTGGGAAAATGTGGTTCTTAGCCTGAGCAGAGGGAAAAACTGCCCAGGGAAAAACTGTGCAGGCATTTATAAGTAGGGCTAGAGTTCAGTACCCAGGAAGGCTGCAATCCTGCCTCTCCTCTGGCTCCAGACCTCTGGTTACAAATGAAGTATTTTCTCCTCTTTCAGGCTCTCTATGCCTGTCACAATTTCCTGTACCTGTGAGTTATTAAAATTCTACGGAAGCTCAAAGTCTAATTGGTATAGGTTTTGTTCAAAGTGTTTAAGAAACGGGAAAGTCAGATGTCAATTGCAAATGCTATCTCAAGGCTGTGAGGCCAAAGTGCCTTGAATTAGTGAAGGTTGGGAAAATCTGATTCCAGAAACCTGAGCTAATCTGACTTTGGCTAACTGACCCAGTATTAGCTCACTTCCTTGCTTTAAATTGTCACCCTGGGGTCAGGGGCTGGTACTTGGGTTCTGTTCTAGCAATGGAGAACATTTCAGTTACATGTATGTAAGGGAACTGGTCTCTCACAACCACCATTTTACAAGTCCTCACCACCCCTTGAAGGCCTCATCTAGTGTCAATCACCTGAAATGAGCAGCGGAAGGAGATGGGCTGAGAACAGCTCACAGTCTAGGAAAAAGGGGGGCCTGTTAGCACATGCGCACTCTTTTCTCCGCAGTGCAGGGGTCTGCTCAGAAGGGAGGGGGATTTCTTGGCACATGCGCAGTCAAAACACACTGCAGGCTCTCTCTTCGCTCTGGGAGGGGTCTTCCTGGCGCCTGCGCACTCTTACTACAGCATTGCAGAGTCTACTTTGCGACTGCGCCAGCTTGGCAGCTTCTAGAAAGATCGAGGGCTAGGCAGGGGCGGGGGCCGGAGGGAGTTCGGCTGTGGCTCTTTGCTCCAGCCCCTCCCTCTGCAGCTCTCAAGCCACAAGTGTTCCTTTGCTCAGGTTACTGCGCCAACAGGCGGCTGCTTCATGGAACAGAAGAGGCCTCTTTCTGTCCCCTGACAGTTTCTGACTGCAGTGTTTGTTAGGGCTTGGAAATGAGCTGTGTGGATCACCAAAGTAGAAATTGAGTCAAATAACACATCCCAATTTTGGAAGGAGCAGCTGCATAGAGAATTTGCGTGCTTTGACAACCTGGAGGTGGGCTGCCTCAGAAACGGATCACCTCTGCCTTTGAGCCTGTTGCCCCTCAGCCAGCCCCCAACCCCGGAGTCTATCCCCTGAGGGCTCAGTTCCTTGCCAAATGTCAGCTTTAATAAGATCTTGTTAGAAATGCAGATTCTCAGCTCATTCCAGTCAGAAAATCCATTAGGAATTCTGAGAGGCCCCCACCCTGGTTTTAACAGTTTTGGAGAGCACAGCCCCGGAGCGCAGGGTAGAATGTAAGGGAAACAAAGTCTTGGAACACTGCTTCCAAGGTCTCATCCTGAAGTCCCCACTCTCTTGTGGCTGAACACAACAGGTGATGGCTATTTGGGCAAAACAATGGTGCTGGCTGTAAGCCTAGCAAACTGGGTATTTTAGAAGCCTGTTCATTAACTGGTGCAGCTTAACACCTTCTGTATGCTTCCAGGTTGTGTGTATGGAAAGCCTCTTACTGTTCACTCTTTCCTGGGCTGCTGATCACTCGATTTCCCCAAATATCCCAACCCCAGTCATTTATCTTAGTGATCATTTAAAAAAGGGCGTCACACATTTTCTCTTAGCTTATCTACTGGATTTCTGTCCACGCATTCCTGTGTTCATGGACGTTTTGCTGGGTTCCTGTGTTGGGAGAACTGTGGATACCTATGACATGGAAGCCATGCGATGATGTGACGTAGTTACCTTAGGACACTCACAGCCTATGAACAACTTCAAATTCACTCGAAGAGAAAGTTAGCTGACTTTTTCCATATTCCAGAACTCAAAACAGAAGTGTCATGGTGTGTGTGTGTGTGTGTGTGTGTGTGTGGGAAAGCCGACTTTTTAATCTGCGGGGTTAATTGATGAACATTCAATCAGATTTCAAGTTAACTGTACTTTTTTATTGAACATACAACTTAGAGTTGGAGGCAAATATCATGAACATGGAAATTACTCATATGGTGAGGATATTTGAAGCCTTAGTATAGGAGTTGTTGTCCCCATTCTAAAGCATAGTAGAACCAATGAGGTTTTATTACAAATTTTGGGGTATTCTTTAGCTTGTATATGAAAAAATAATGCTTCCCTAAGTTTTGTTTCCTCTATGATTCTTTAAAAACCTAGTTTATGGATGAACAATTCATAAGCTCAGTTGTTCCATTTGTTGTATTTTATGATAACAACAGCAAAGGCTACCAACTCAACGTTATACTTGTAAGCTGTCTTGCTGTGGTCCAAAAAAATTTCATAAGTAGATCCTTCAATTCTTTTTTAATAACTTTTTAAAAATAACAGGTCCATCAATTTTCTAGCAGTGATATCCATCAGTTTTCTTTTTTTCCAAAATCCAGTCACTGAATTTGGTCTTTCGCCAGTTTTCTCATACCATCTCTCTGAGTGTTCAGTTCATGCTATCCCCCAAACCTGTGACACAGTGGTTTCTTTCTTACTGAAGTGTTTCACCTTGGGGACTGTGAGCAAACATATGTGTACTTGTGTGCATGTGTTTGTATTTAAGAGAGAGGGAGGGAGGGAGAGAGCAAGAGAGTATATTTTGATATATATTAAACTTTTGTTCAAAATAGTGGCATCAAAGATTCTGTTTCTCTTCCTTGTATAGAACAGGACTTCTCCCCCAAAACTCCCTCAAAAGCATTCTGAATACTTGCAGTTATATGGAAAATAATCACAGAGTACATGGTAACTGCTACTGTATTTCTATGGCTTTAAGACAAATACCAGGTGCTAATTCAACTTTAATAATTGTGTTGTTGAAACCAAAGGGAAACATCATAACGCTGTCATTTTATCATTTGTTTTGCTATTTTTCCAAGTTTCTTGCACATTTTCTTTATATATTTGATTTTATGCAATAATATTTATCTTTCAATTAATATGCAATTGAGATAAACATAAAGTAAAAGTAATCCTTTACTTCTAGTAAATAATTCTATACTTGGATTGCCCAATTGTTCTCTTGTACATGGATGGTAATTATGAACATGTATATTATTGAAAATCAATAATTATTGAAAGAAAGCTTTTGTTATCCCATTCTTTTGACAACAAGACACAATTTAACTTTTTGAATTCACCATTTCTGTGATAAGAATAAGTGTGCATTTTCCTGGATCTTACACAACATTGGTTTTGCACATATTTTTGGGGCATATGTGTCTATTTTCTATTGCAGAAAACTGCTTCCTGATATCTGAACTGGATAAGTTGTCATTCTTACTCTTTTGTTCTGTTCACTGCAGATCTTATGGAACTTTCTTTTCTTTTCTTTCTTTCTTTCTTTCTTTCTTTCTTTCTTTCTT
>LOEQ01007711.1:78986-89309 GCA_001685075.1 Bramus lutescens | reverse complement strand
ATTGGGAGGAGGGGAGGAGATGGAAATTTTTAATAATAATAATAATAATAAAATTAATCTTTAAAAAATAAAATAAAATAAATCAAAAAACGACTTAGATTAAAATTTATTTTTTATCTTCCCAGTTTGCAGACATTATTATACCTAAGAATATGTTTTAAACTACTTAATGGTTTTCAGCACATAAAAAATTGTAGATTATATTATTTGCCTTAAGCACCAGACATCTATGAGATGGAAATGTACACTTATTATTTTCTTCACTGACTGTATTGAAGAAGCACTCCATGACAATGAAAAATGGAGACAATTAGTTGCTTATCATTAGTTACTATTCAAGCCTGTTAAAATATTGTTTTTAACTAGCACATATGATACTTCCATACATAATATATTTTATATTTTTATAAGTTTTTATTTTGATTATTAACTTGTATTTTTTCTTATTTATGTCCTCTAGGCATGTGGACCTGCTTTATCAGGGTTTTGACGAGTTCGATACCAAATAGAAACAAAGAATGATTTTGAAAATGTCATTTTATTTGTGTTGTTTCTTATTTTTTTGTTAAGTAGTAGCCTCAGTTTTTTAAATAACTGCCAATATCCACAAGGGAAGTTTTCCTGAGTGGTCAGGAAATGATACACAGCAACAACTGTATGAGCTTAGAAGAGGATCCAGACTAAGTTTAAATTATTTTCCTCAGTCTTGACCAAAAAACAACTCCTTATTAGTAACCAGTGGTATATATAAGTATTGTATGAACATTGAAAACAGCTGTTTTTAATGGAAAAGTTACGTAACTAGCCATAAGTACCTTGTGATATCCTTGTAAGGTGTAAAATGCAGAAAATGTTGACACTTGAGTAAAATTGTTAAAGTTAATGGACATCATAAAGCTTGCTATGTAGATATCACAAACTGTCAACAATGGTGTTGACACCAACACATTATGCTTGTATGGAGTTCACAAATGCAAAGCTAAATTAGCTGTGTAACACACATTAACATGGTAAGGAACTATAAAATAACTTCTTACTGTCATTGTTCTAGGTCCATTTTATTTAGTGGAATCTACTTTCAGAAGTACATGAAATCATTTTATGTCTGAGTTGCTGATTATGTGTGTTGGAAGTGAAAATGATTGTAGCCTTTATGGTTACCCATGCCAAATCTAGATGCCCCTGCTCAGCAAGTCACTGACCCCTGCAGAATGTTTTTTCCATTTTTCTCTTCCACATCAGTCATTCAATTTACCATTGCTTCCAAATAAATGACATAAACATGAAGACAACAGTAACTTGACAGATTTAAACAATTAAAAATTTAGAGTTTCTTTCACACAAATGGGTGAATTCAAACGCATGAGAGAGCACACTTTGCATAGGATATCTACATGGTTGTTTGGCTCCACAGAGTATTTGGGGGTAGTTGTCCAGTCATGGGTTATACAAGGATGTAATGACAAATCTCTAAGTTGAAGCCACATTGCCCAGAGTTATCTATAGGTGATATTACAGTATAGTGGTCTTTTTCAATTTTGTGTGCTGTGCCAGGCTTTATGGTTTAGTGGGTGCATGGAGTCAGCTCTGGGGATGGCCCATCTGGTGCATAACTCTCAGTGGACAGCTGCAGAGGCAACATGCATGCTACTACTGGTAATGAGAGATATAGGCCAATGTGAGTTGGTAGGAGTGAACCTGCAGGTGAATTGTATCAAGAAAGGGAAACGAGGCTGTGATTTTGTATTGGCATTTGACATAGTGAGCTAACTGGATAAAAGTGGAGAAATGGAGGTGTAGGATTTTATTTTGCAAGCATATGTAAAGAGGCCAGAAATTATAGCAGTAATATAGAACAGTGTCAGGGATCCCCAAAACTGAAACCCATGGGAAGAGTCATGTAGCAAATAGGAAGCACATGATCTATAAAAATAAAAAAGTTACCATGTGAGTACTGTCTTTGATACATTGAAAAATCTGTGAAACAACCTTTAGTCAGAGGTAGCATTCAGCATCAGATATGTGAGATAATGGTAATGGAAGATAATTAAATGTATAAAATTCTGGTGTTATAAACAAGAAATGAGACTCTCTCACAGGCTGACTTGTTTATGTGTGCTCCAAGGGGGCACCCAAAATCAGTCTTAGGTCAGTGGAAGCCTAGCAACTGAAAATTATAGCTATTGATTCCCCCTTAAGACACAGAATGCCTAATGCCATTCTCTGATGGACTGGCTCATGTGAGCCATGCGAGCCATTAGGGATGGTTGTTCATCCACAGTGGATTCTCCAGGGAACTCAGAATCTAAAGGATTAGAGGTGGAGTAAGCACTTCTGCAGGGACTAAGTGTGAGAGAAGCTATGTATCATGCCCAGGTGATTAGGTCGAGGTACCGTGTACAGAGCAAGTGCAGCGAGACTGTCATGGACTTTAAGTGGCTTTGCTGAACCTATGTTCACCAAGATCTTTGAAAGGTTGAAAATCCATTGCATTGTCTACATACTGGTGTTACATCTAGGATGATAAGGGAGAATGTATAAGCAGAGGAAGACATCTATCTTGTATACTAGAAGAAAAGTTGGTAAGATTTGTGTTGAGGCCAAGTTCCTAAGGAAAGATGCTGAAACAAAGCCTAGTTCTGTGATAAAGGACTTTTAGGGAGCTTTAAAGCTTCATGAGCTTCACAGAGGGCATCTATGATAAAGAAATATACATAAAGACATTCATGCCTATCCTTATTTTGGGCAATTATGCTTCCAGATTAATATGATTTTCCTCTCTTCTCTGAAAAGGAATGTGGGAAGAGGATGATGTGCTGAGCCTGGGCTTTCAACAGCAGTCAGGTATGTTTGATGGAGATGCAACAGCTTCTACTACAGCCACAATGCCAACCCTGAGGCTCTCTGATGACTCACATCATACTATAAATGGTGATGTCCATTAGTTCTAATGTATTTTTTAAGTAGGGATGATATGTCAGTGAGCGAGTTAATAGTTAATTTGGTTAGTCTTATGTACTCATACATGGGTGCAATTAAAAATATCCCAGCAGGTCCTTTCCTCCATTATTATAACAACCTGCAGTGTGACTTTCATGGCTTAGAGAGGTGTATGCTGTGGGTCACGTGGAAGTCCTAAATAAATGCTGTAGCATCAAACTATGAGGTCAGTACAAAGCATGCCCTGTGGGGAGATGGAAGACATAGTGATGGAAAACTTTTCACGGAGAGGGATCTGTATTAGAGAACATATAGTTCACTGGATTTTCCATCATTAAATAATGGTATTATACTTACTGATAAAGTGCTTAATTATGTAATAATTGAAGTGCTATGGATTTATTATGGCAGGGAAGTGGTGATCATGCCTTTAGTTACAACACTTGGGAGGCAGAAGCAGGCAGATCTCTGAATTTGAGGCTATCCTAGTCCACCGAATGAGTGCCAGAGCAACTAATAATTAAATCGAGAAATCCTGTGGCAAAATCTTACTCCCCCCAAAAAACCAGTATGAACAAAAACAAAAAATAATTTGTTATGTTACTTTTTATTAATGGCTATTATTCACTGTTGCACAAAAATGAGTAGTTAATGATTGAATCATATATTTGTGACATAAGAAAGCACTACCAATAGCTTTGTCCATACAGCCAAGAGCTTACCGGATTGCTCACCTCATTCAGACCTCAAATTATACCAAGAATCATGCCCCTTACGATTTCCTTGCCTTATTCTCAACTGGTGATTATTTAAGTAGTAACTGAATAGATGAGCCTTGGATGTGCACAATCTGCCACCATAGTCTTTCCTTATAAAACTCAGTTTATTTCATTTTCTCTGTTGTGAATCCATTTCCTGTGAATTAAAGCATTTGGTTTGGGGAGCACATTTTCTGGACTTGGGGAACTGCATTCACTTACACTCCTGAAGAAGTGCATGAACTTACTAGCTTGAAAAGACTTATTAAAGTTGCCTCATTTACACACATAGTAAGTAATAATTGTGGTAGTAGGGTCCGTTTAGTGGAGCTGCTGGTTACCATGGCGGATAAGATCTCTCTCTGCATTTGTTCCAAGTCATTGCACTGCTGGGTTGAGCTTTTTGGTGATATATTTACCTAAATTCCATATGTAACCCCAATAAGCTCACTGTGTCACCAAGCAGAGGTTTAGATCAATTTTCTCTTAACTTTATTCATGTCCTGTCCTGTAATGAATGAACCTTTCTTCTGACTCTCTAAGGAAAGATAAATATCAGGAAAGTATGTCAAGGTGCAGTTTAATTTTGTTTTTAATTTCAAAAAATTATTTCTTTAAATATTGAGATTATTATAAAATTAAATACTTTGCTCCTATGCTTCTTCCTCCAAATTGTCTTCTACATTCCTCCTTGCTTTACTTGAAATTCATATCACTTTGAAACATTATTTGATGTTACATACACATAATTATATGTATGTACATATATATTTCTGATTAAATGCATTCTGCCAGGTCTATCTAATTTTACTCTTTATGTTTTTTTTCTGGATTGATCATGAAGTATATCATAGTCATCTGTGCATGTGCTTCCCTTGTTAAAATAAGATTTCTTTTTTATTTCAAATCTTCTGGATGAGTTAACATTTTCTCTAGTATTCTTTGCTTTACTTCATATGAAAGAAAAGATTTGTCTTTTGAACATTGCTTTTGAACACTTGTCTAAAGTTCATGTGAAACTCTAGATGGCACCAGTGTACCTCAAATTTTCATAAGTATATTCTTCAGTAGTTGATTGAAACCAATCCTCCTCTTATTTTTCCTTAGGAAATTTTAATTTCTACAGCATCCTGTGCCAAGGAAGGAGCCTGAGGAAACACCAGTGAAGCCTCATCAACCAGAAAGGGCATAAAGTACTTTTATCCCTTTTTCAATAAAATCTATGGCTGCAAAACTTAGAAAATATTTCTTTTATTAATGGTTCAGAGATTAAATTCTAGATATATTATTTTGTATATTTTTAAAACTAGGCCTACATTTTGGTATATTATCTGCTTTTTTATGTCTATTACAAAATTCAAACTTGTAATTGCATCATTTTCCCATTTTCTTTCTTCTTTCCAAATCCTACCATGTAACTCTCATTGTTCACTTTTAAATCTGTGATCTCTGTTTCATTGTTTGTTCTTTTTTTTTGAGACAGGGTTTATCTGTGTAAAACCTTAGTTGTTATGGAACTAGCTCTGTAGACCAAACTGACCTCAAATTTAGAGATTGTCCTCCTTCTTCCTCCCAAGTGCTGAAATTAAAGGTGTATGCCACCATTGCCCAGTTTATCATTGTTTGTACACACACACACCCATACACCCACACAAACTCTCCTAACTGCATAAATAAAAAGTCAACTATAAGTATTATGTAAGTGAAAAAAAATCAATTTTCTGTGTTATCCAATTATGACAGAACAATTGAGAAACATTTTACCTTGTATACATTTGGGGAATTTATGAGTTAAATGATATCAAAAAGATGATATTTTTGAACCCTTAATTTATCTCAAATAATTGTGTTTTTATAAGTGTGTGTGTATGTGTGTGTGTTGTGTCATAATTTGTAAGTTTATGTAATGGGAAGTGTGAGAGGAATGTTTTTATCTTGTTCTTAAATTCTGGATGACAATTTTATCTATCCTGGATTTCTTTTGGTTCTGTATAAATTTTAGAATTTTTTATTATTATGAGAAAAGAATGGCACATATGGAGATCTGTGTGCTCACTGTATCTCATGTATACATTGCTCGTGAATACTGCATTTATTATAATATTAAAATTACTTGTCTAGGAATTTGGGACTATCTAAACCTCATGTAGAACTTATTACTCATATAAAAGTGATTTTCTGTTTAAGTGTATACGTTTTACTATTTTTTCTAAATATTTCACTTTTTATTTCAGGATCCTGATGTAGGGTCTTACAGACCTTCTCATGATAACCTCAGACGCAGGCACAGAGAAAGTGCATCTTCCCAACTTTGGAGAAGGTTTCATGGAAGAGAAATTCATCACACCTAGCTGGTGGTATAGTAAATCTTGATATTTATTTGCCTTTTGTTTGCAATTACTAATTTCTTGATTGTAAAATTCAATTATATTTTTATATTTTGATGTAGTACTCCATGTTTTCTGGCTATATTTTTAAATCTACAGTTTATATATACTTTATTATTTCTTTAGAAATCACATGCTTTTTCCCCCAACAAGACATAGTTTATGTTTCTTGCTATAAAAACACCTACTCTTCATTTTGTCCAGCAATTTCCCCAAAGATAGTGTCTAATAAATATTCTGTGAAGTGTTACCCATTTTTATATTTTCCTTTTTAGCTTTTGGGGAAGTACTAAACACTTTAGGGTTCTTATCTCCATTTAAATTCATAAAATTCTAGTTCTATGCATGCCTTGATTTGTTGAGTCTTTCTTCTTATTGGAGTAAACTTTTATAACCAATATAAAATTTTCATACATTTATATGATCTTGGGTCATTTTCATCCTGATTCTCCTGTCTTGTCCTACTCCTCTACTGAATTGTACTTTCTAAGTCCCTTTGCTCTATTTTTTTGTTTAGATATATGAGCATTTAATACAAGACTTGTGTATTTGCATAATTTTCACATCACTGTCTCTCAAACTCTTACTGTCTACTCCCTACTCCACTCTCAAATTCATTACCTCTTCATTGATTATTATTGCTATGTATATACACACACGAACAATATAAGTGTATAAATATTACCTGCTGAAACCATTTGTTGTTTCTAGCCCTATAGTATTGGTACAGGAGAATTGTCTGTATTCTGTCAATCATGTTTTAAATAAATGCTGATTGGCCAGGCAGGAAGTATAGGTGGGTCAAACAGACAGGAAATAGAGGCGGGCGATGAGAACAGAAGAATGCAAGGAAGGAGGAAGCACATTCCTCCCATTCCTGCCCAGACCACCGAGAAGCAAGATGTAATCTACCCTGCTGAGCAAGGTACCGAACCATGTGGCTAACATATATAAGAATAATTGGTTAATATAAGCTGCAAGAGCTAATAAGTATCCTGAGCTAATGGGCCAATTAGTTTATAATTAATGCAGATCTCTGTGTGATTTTCTTTGGGGCTTGCCGGCTGTGGGGTAGTGGGCAGGACAGAAACCCCAACAAACAGGCCCTGCCGTGTTACATAGTATTCTCTGCATATAATGACTAAAATAGCAATGCAGTTGAATTTTGTATTTTATGAAGGTGGTGGTAAAAGCCTCAAATTCCATGAATTCATTAACCCTGTCAAGTTTGTGGTTTACAATATTAGGCATAATTTACATCTTTTAAAGCAGGACTTGAGTTCAATTAGGTGGATATTAGTTATCAATAATATATGTTATTAGAAGTGCACCTTTAGTGAAATCTCGCCATGCTGGTCATTGCCATTGAAAGTTATCATAACTAAATTAGACTATTGAATCCTTTTCTTCCATGACAGCTTTCCTAAAATGATCACTAATCTTCGGGTACCAGGATTTTATGTAGTTCCTGTTCAATTTCTTATAGTTCTATAACAAAATCATAGTGTTTCTACAAAATGGACTTAACTTCCACTTCAAAGTCAGTAGTATAGACTATATTCTAAGCAGTCTCCTGGTCTCCTTAAACAAATTAGGTTCTACTGAATGGCTCTGATGTTCTTTTCAGGTAGTCATGGCCCCTGTGGGCAGATTATCTTTTATAGTGTGGATAATTTCCTATAATCTATGCACACAATTCATATGTATTATATAATTAAGAATAACTATAAAATAATTATTTCTTGTTATTTTTGATTTTAAGCTTAATTTTCAATTTATGTGTAAACTCACATTAATATTTTGTCTTAGGATTGTATATTGCTGACCTCTTTTAATTTTTCCTATAAAACATGGGGTCCATGTTTACATGCTTACACTAATGATAATTGAATTTTTAAGAGAGATTGTTCAGTAGCCATAGAGTAGTGACTATCCTTAGGTAAACAAACATATGCATCCTTAAATCACATAAGCTTTTACAGACACATCATTGGGATTACAGTTTTGAAGTATAATCAATCATAAATGATAAGGGACCTTTTATTATTTTGTAATTTTTATCACATTTATTTTTTGAAATTTTCATATATTTGCCCAATAGTGCTTTATAATATAAATAATTGCTTAGCAAAACCTCTTTCCAAAAATTACATCCTGTGAGCATGATTAAGAAGAGCTCAGAAAGAGAAACTAGAGTTAAGTCTAAGGATCTGAGAAGCAAAACAGCCAGCCATTGGCTTTTACCTCGACCCCCATTCAAAATGGTGATCCTGCCTGTATGAATCTCAGAATGAGACTGTATCATAGAGCTTTCTCCTCCCATTACAAAATTCTCTCTGGGGCTTGTATTAAAGATGTGCCCCACTGTGAATAAAGGCATGCACTTCCCCCTTTCTATGTCAACTACTGTGGCTACTCGGTAAATGGTGCATGTAACCACTGCCTGGTCTGTAAGGCTGACCCATGGGCTGTTTTACTCTCTGATCTTCAGGAAACCTTTATTTATTACAATAATATTGAATTCAACTACACCTATTAATTTATTTGCTTGTACCTCAGATCCAGTTATATGGAAACATTGAAAAATAATACATGGAAAAGAAAAGAGCATTCCATTTTCTTGATCACAAAATGAGTGATGTTGAAAGGGCAGAAAGCAGAGTGTCTCAGAGGTGTGTTTATCCAAGAGGCCACAGGAAATCTTAGGAAAAGACAAATATCTATAACACAAGACAGCTTTCTGCTGATACCGTTCAGACATGCTATGTGCAGAGCAGACGTTTGTAATATATGAAAGTGAAGCTGTTTGTACTGTGATAAATTTTCACAAGGGTATAAACTAAGAAAATAATTAGGGCAGTTTTCTCCTTATTGGAGGAAGAAAACAGCCAAAAAACTTTCTGTTTCCTGCTTGCTCAGTTAATATTATTTTCTTCACATTTCTCTAAGGCAAATGAGGATGAGATAGTTGTACTTATTGTTTTCCTTTTCACAATATTCATAAAAGAAATTTACTAAAAAAGATGAAAAGTATATTTGCTTCAGAGACATTGGGAGATAGTATTGGTAATGCAAATTAGAATAGAAAGTGAGTTAGGTGCTACCTTTTCTTCTCACCTAATTAGGATAGATAATGGAGTATTTTATCCAAATTGTTTACTTAATAAAGTTACCAAGGTTATATGTGATTAGATATGTATATTTTTATTGATTTTTATTAAGCACTACAGTTTTTCTGCTCCACTCCCTGCCTCTCCCCTTCCCCCTGCAACCCTTCTCCAAGTTGGTTTTCTTACCCACAAAGATTTCTCCACAAAATGACATTTGTGCTTATAGAGCATATCACCCACTTCAGGTTATACATAAATTTTATTCTGTCTTCTACAGTGATTCTGAAGTTAACATAACTAGGATAGACAAAGAAAATGAAGGAAGAACGTCTGTTCAGACACATGTATTGAAGGTCTGGGTGTCCACAGGCTGTACTTGCTTTGTTGAAGGTAAATCACTGTGACTGGCTTTTCGGTTCACTTATTGTACACATCTGGATTAAGGAGGTATGTTTCCTGTCTATGGTTGAGAGAGTCAGGTTTATAGTATATGAAAGAAAAAGGAGACTAATGAGGCTAGTACTGCTAATAGGTTCTTTGAAGTATCATCACAGACTGTACTTATTCATTTAGGAGGAAGGTAACTAGGAGGATAGATTTGCTATCCCACTGATTCTCACAGGTGGAAGGTTTTGACAACCCCATGAATCTGAGGCATTGGAACCTAGCCATGGCTATATCCTTGTCAATAAAGAAAACTCACCACATTCTCTCAGAACTTCATCATCTGTCCACAAGTTTTTAAAATATATTTTTTAGTGTATAAGGTTTGGAACTTATTCATCTTTGGATTATATTTTTAGGTAGTACATCTTGAATGTTTTTTCATATTAGCATGTACATGAATCTGGAGGATATAACTCACTGTCTTTCTGTATTGGTCTCCATTTTACTTTTTAATAAAGGATTTCTTACGGAGATGCATTTAATTAGTGTAGGTAGACCCCAGCAGCACAGACAATAAAAGCAACATTGAATAAATGGAACCTCCTAAAACTGAGAAGCTTTTGTAAAGCAAAGGGCGCTGTCATTAAGACAAATAGGCAACCTACTGATTGGGAGAAGATCTTCACCAACCCCGCATCAGACAAAGGTCTGATCTCCAAAATGTATAAAGAACTCAAGAAA
>LOEQ01007711.1:62307-77921 GCA_001685075.1 Bramus lutescens | reverse complement strand
GATTCTACTTCATGTACTGGCTTTGTGGGAGCCTAGTGTGTTTGGATGCTCACCTTCCTAGGCCTTGATGTAGAGGGGAGGACCTTGGACTTCCCACAGGGCAGGGAACCCTGATTCCTCTTTGGACTGGAAAAGGAGGGGGAGGAGGGATGGAGAGGGGGAGGGAATTTGGAGGAGGGGATGAGGTGGAAATTTTTAATAATAATAATAATAAAAGATCTTATAGTTACAGTTTTCCTTAGTTATGATAAAAGATCAAGTAGATATAAATATTGTAACTTTAATGATTGCTTGATAACTATTTTATTATATGTAATTTACTATGTTAAAGTTAAAACTTCTGCTTTTAAATAGAAAAGGGGAGGTGATGTGTGATTCCCTTTTGTATGCTGTGACTACCATTGTTTAATAAATATACTGACTTGACCTGATAAGGTAGGACAGAGCTAGGCAGGAAAAAACTAAACTTAATGCTGATAGAAAGGAAGCTGAGTTAGAGAGAAGCCACTGAGCTGCCTCCCAAGACAGAAACACTGAAATTTTGCTAGTAGGCCATGACCTTGTGGTGATACACAGGTTAATGGAGATGGGTTAAATTAAGATGTACAAGTTAGCCATCAAGAAGCTAGAGCTAATTGCCCAAGCAGTGATTTAATAATACAATTTCTGTGTGGTTATTTTGGTTCTGGGCATAATTATTTTGGGGCTGGGTAGCCAGAAAATAAACCAGTGGCTCCTTACAATACACAAAACCCTAAACAATTAAATATAAGCAAGAAACATATGAGGATAACAAATTGTTTACAAGAAATACGAAATGATGAAGCTCCAAAAATTCTATTTAGTGCTTTGTATGTGTGCAACCCACTGCTGGGCATTGAATCCGGTCTTAAGAGTGGTTTGTATGTGCAGCAAGACTCCTCTGCATGAAACACATTATTCATTTGCTTTCAGGTATTAATCGGACCTGTATTCTGGATTTGGATGGGGTCTTGTTGAAAGCTCCTCTTGTGTAGTACAAAATGACTCTCTGGGAGTAGAGAACTTAAGTGTAACATCCTCATTGTTTCCATTATGCTTTCATCAAGAGTCACACATACTCTTATGTTCTAATCTAATTCTCTTTTCAGGTACATATTGTTTCTACTGTGTGTCAAATGCATTTGGTTACTCTCCCCTGTCTGGGCACTCCAATATTTGAGATGAAGCAAGGTAAAGAGGCTGTCCATATTCCCATGGGAAGAATTTTTCTATCAAGTATATAGTAAAGATACAAGATACTTATACTCTTCTTTTACAACAGAGCTGGTCCCAGGACAGGCTCCAAAGCTACAGAGAAACTCTGTCTCGAAAAAACAAACAAACAAACAAACAAACAAAAAAAGCAGAAGAAAAAGAAAGTAAGTTAAGCTATACTCAAATGGATGCTGATGTATGATGTTTTGTAAGAATTTACTATATATTCACTACATTATTCTAATAATTGTTACTATAATCTGCAAATGGTAATATTTCAATTTTGGAGTTAATTAAATTATTTTAAGATTATATTTCAATTTATATATAATCTTACATTATTTTTCTTAGTACTGTATATTGCTAAGTTCTTATAATTGTTCTAATGAAGCAGGAGGTCCCAAGAAATATCTGCTTACGCTAATAATAATTGAATTTTTGAGAGAGATTGGACAGTAGCCACAGAGAAGTCTGAATGTGGTCATCCTTAGGTACTCAATCATGTGCATCCTTAAATCACTTCATCTCCTACGGACACATCATTGGGATTACTTTTTTGAAGTACAATCAATCGAAATTTGACATGGGACCTTTTATTATTTTGTAATTTTTATCTAATTCATTTTTGAAATTTTTATCTGATTTGTTTTTGAAATTTTCATATATTTACCCAATAGTACTTTATCATGTAAATCCTCAGTCAGCCAAACCTCCTTTCAAACTTTACGTCTAGATGCATGATTAGAAGAGATCAGAGAGAGAAACTGAGGTTCAATCTAAAGATCTGAGAAGCAAAATTGCCAGCCACTGGCTTTTACCTTAAACTGAGTTTGAAATGGTGATTCTGCCTCCTTGAATCTCAGAATGAAACTGTGTCAGAGAGCTGTCTCCTCCCATTTTCCAATCCTCTCTGGGGCTGGTATTAAAGAAGTGCACCACTGTGATTAAAGCACGTACTTCCTCCTTTCTATGGCAACTAGTGTGGTTATTTGATTAATGGTGTATGTAACCACTGCCTGGTCTTTAAGGCTGACCCATGGTGCTGTTTGATTTTCTAATCTTCAGGCAATATTTATTTATTAAAATACAATTGAAATTCCACTATACATTCTTCTATAATAATTTAGTTGCTTATCCCTCAGATCCAGTTATATGGACACATTGTGAAATAATACAGGGAAAAGAAAGGAACATTCTCTTATTATTGATTACAAAATGAGCAATATAGAAAGGGCAGCCAGTAGAGTGTCTCAATCCAAGTGGCCACAGGAAAACTTAGGACATAACAAATGTCCATAACATAAGACATCTTTTTGCTGATACTATTCATACATGCTATATGTAGAGATGGCACATGTAACATATGAAAATGAAGCTGTTTGTACTGTGATAAATTTTCACAAGCTTATAACTAAGAAAATAATTAGGGCAGTTTTCTCCTTATTGGAGGAAGAAAACAGCTAAGAAAACTTGCATCTCCTGCTTACTCAGTTAATATTCTTTCCTTCGCAGTTTTCTGAAGCAGACGAGGGCTAGATAGTTATAGTTATTGTTTTCCTTCTCAGCAGATTCAAAAAAGAATTTTACTCAAGAGATGTAAAGTACATAGGGCTCAGAGACATTAAAGATAGTTTTGGTAATGCAAGTTAGATTAGAAAGTGAGTTAGGTACTACCTTTTGTACTCACCTAATTAGGATAGATAATAGGGTATTTTCTCTGAATTTGTTATATGTTTATGGGCAAGACATTATTAATATATTTATTGCCTGTTTGTATTGTATATAGTTATTGTACTTATTGTATATAGTTTTCCTTTTATTAGTTATAACCTTTTTATTTTAGACAATAAGAGGAAATGCGGTGAGATTTTGTGTTATAACATATAAAGCTTGCCTGAGGATCAGAGTGTGGAGCTAGCCACTAGTTAGCCTCAAAAGTCAGGCAGTAATGTCACAAACATTAAATCCCAGCACTCAGGGAGGCAGAGGCAGAGGCAGATTGATTTCTGTGAGTTCAAGGTCATCTTGAGCTACACTAAATTGATCCAGTCTCAAAGAGTGGTGGCTCACACTTTTAATCCCGGTTTTTGTCAGTCACAGGCCTTTAGTTCAAAACTGGGGATGTAGAAACAAGAAGGGATATGGCTGGGTGGGGAAAGAAATGTAAAGAGGGAGGAGACAGGAACTAAAGGCATTCAATCTCCGGACTTGTAGAGACAGGCTAATGCATTCAGTCTGAGGATTTCTTAAAAGTAAGAACTAGTGACTACTGGATGCTGTTCTGCTTCTCAGATTTTTTACCTTTCACCCCCCAAATATCTTACTATTGGTTTTTATTTAATAAAATTAATTAGTATTGCATTTGAGAAAACATCTAAGAAAACCATCCCCATTATCTTTACAGGTTTTCTATTGGTATTAGCAGCACTGTTGATTTATGTCATTGTTGTTGATCACAAGATGCAAGGCCATTGATTTCAGGGCATTTTTTACTTGAAACATAATTTCAGAGCCATCTATAATTGCTCGATTATTACCACATTGTTTTGTATTTTTAAGTGTTCAGTATTTTGGGTATTTTTAAGATTTAAGTTAATTTAAATTTAATTTAAGATTTATTCGTAAGGTGAAATGAAATTGTACAACTGACTGGACCATGTACCATTCTCAGTTCTGTATTAGGATGATAATGTAATATTAGTAGCTATTTTTAACATTAGACTCCTGTATAATGAGCAAGCACCTTTTATAATAGAAGTCAGTTATATTCAGTTTCTGATTAAAATTTGGAGAAGAAAAACAAATCTTTTCAGTTTTTATAGGATTGTCTAGCAAAGTTCCCATTCATTCCTAGGATATTCTGACTAATTACACATTCTGTGGGTTTCAGTATAGTGTATCTGGTAGCATTCTTTAATCAGGGATCATTGGTGGTTATAGTGTGAACCATGTAATAAGCATTTATTAAGAGGAAATAATAAAAGCTAGGGTAATGATCATATCCAATTATACTATCACGCATGTCACAGACAATTTGTATAATTTAGGCTTTTGTTCGCAATTTCCTAGGTCATAGCATCCTTATATGACACTTTAGGAGAAATTGAGAGCAGGGTAATTAACATTTGGGAGCAAACTCTAAAATCTTCTATGTGCAAGATTATTGACCCCCATAGTATGAGGAATGAATGAATGGAGAGTAATTCTTCTTCCATATAGATAAGGTGTGGGATTTCCTGGTCTATATTTGTGACCAAAATAGCTGGAGCTTGTCAGACCTACACAGCTGTAGACAGGAACAGCAGAATTCTGGCAGATCTTATTTCTGAATGCATCACACTCCTGTAATGAGACTAGTGAATGATTTAATCACTATGCCATATCAAAGAGTGAGTACAGGTGATCTTTGGGATCCTCTGGAGTGCAAGTTGATTTTCAGATTTAACCCATTTTATTCAAATATTCAAATTATATAACCAGTTCATATATGTATTTTGAATAGTATCTTATATTAAATAAACTCCTTGCTTTTCTTTAACTTGTACATCATATACAGATACACACAGATTTACCACATACACACATACATGTGTGTGTGTATGCTATAAATTTGTGTCCCCTTTTATCCATAAATGAATTAAATTTGTCTTAGCATGGCTACAAACATAGTTCAAAGCACATTAAATAATTTGATCATTTATATGGTGACTGACCACTTAATTTTCTGACTTAATTTTCTTGGTTGTAACAATTTTCAATAAATTTTAAATTCTCATGTGATTAGGATTTTACACTTTATCATTATTCTGATTTTGAACCTCACAAATTAAAGTGTTTAAGTGAGGGCCTTTTAGTATTAAAATAAACTTTAAATCATAAATACAGCCTTTGGAGGGACTGGTAACCTCCTTTTACTATTCTCTTCTAGCTTATTTTTTAAAATAACAATTCTTTGTATGACTACATGTCCCAAAATGTTTAAGGGCATAAAGTTACCAAAGTTATATGTAATTAAATACATATAATTTAATTCATTTTTTATTATCATGGATAGACCATTAAAGAATTAATAATACAGCAACAATTGTTCCAATAAATCTTTTACTATGAGCAAGCAATTCCTTAACAACTTTACTGTTAACTGATTCAAAGGATTAGATGACCAAGGTCTATTTACTTTTATAGGTAACCAAATGTAGGGCCACAGTTTCACAATCATGATGGACTGACCATTTAAAGGAATAGAATTATTTAAGCAAGTGCTTAAGGTACAATTGACACAAGAAATATTTCCAGAAATAAAAACCCAAATTCCCAATTAACAGTAAGTAAGGCAAAGGAATATAAGTTATAACACTCCAGCTTTTATACATAGTGAAATTCCACACAGAAGCACTGGAAGCAGTTTCAGAAAATATTCCATCATAGAAGTCCACAGTCTTCAAGGCAGCAGCCAGCTTCCAAATATGCATCTGAACAGCATTGGGAAATTGTAGAGTAGCAGCCATCCGAGGTCCACTTATCCCTCCATCTCCCCAGGCCATAAGCCTTGGACTGCTAATGGCCTCATTGTTCCTCATACCTGGAGCCATTTTAGTAACACTAAACATATTACAGGCAGTACTATTCCATTCAGACCATGTATTAATAAATATCCCATATGGTCTCCAATTTATCCAAGTGTTATTAATAATTTTCCCAAATTTACCTCAACAATCTTTTCAAATAAAGGATTTATATTGCAAATAAATATAAGTGAAATCATTGCATACTGGAAAATTAAAATATGATTCATAGGTAACATTTCACTGCGTCTGGTAAAAGGAGTAGGCAGGCAATTTCTGCAACTGTGTTTATGATCCAGTAACATTAATAGCAGGCAAAAGTCAATGTTGATAAGCCATGGATAAGAAAGGAGGAGGCCCTAAGCATATAGGATGTCCTGAGCCAGAATATGTAAAATTAAATTTAGACCCATTTGTAAAATTGTTAGCTGCTAAGTTATCTCAAGGAGGAGATATACACTTTGGGGTGGTATACACTAGGAGGTATGATGCTCCCCACATCACAGGCTCCAGTAATGGAGCATTTGGAATGTATGCCAAGTACGGACAACTTACAGCTTCTGCAGATGTTACCAGCAGTAAAACACACATGGCCAGGAAAAGATTCTCGGCTGTAACAGTTTTATCACACCTCTGCAGAACAGTCTGACCATTAGCAGTGAGAGACTTAATTTGCCCCCAAGTGTTCACAGGGGCTCTAACATGCCAATAAGAACATTTTTTGGCCAATAATAACTGGGCTACTGCTGCCACCGGCACCTCAAGATTGTCTTCGTTTCCCCTTGATACCATTTTTCTCCACATAGCCATTTTAATCAGTCCTTTGGGCCTTGATCCAACAGCCTGGAATCCACTGCTGGTGGCCATCTTGAAAAAGCACAAGATCATACCCCCTTCCATCTACCAACAACTGTGCCAGAACCCATTCAGCATCAACAGCAGTTTTTGCCCAAATTTCCAAATCCTAAAACTTTTCAGACATAAAATGCTGTGGTAAATTCAAAAGGTTTAAAATAAACAAAGCCTGACACATAATAGCTTTAGGATTATTCTGTAAAGCTCAAATGTCTTTTACACCCAAGTCCTGCATTTTCCTCCTTTTTGTTTTTTAATTTGTTGCTTTAAGGTAGAGTGGGATCTTTATACAATGGCTTGACCTTGAGGGTTGTATTCTATGCCAGTCACATGTTTAATATTGTATTGATCACAAAATCGCTAAAATTTTGTAGAGGAGTATTCAGGCCCATTGTCTGTCTTTATTATGGTTGACATCCCCAATACTGCAAAAGCTTCAAATAAATGGGTAATGACATGATTAAGTTGCCTTCCCAGATAATGTTGTAGCCCATATCATGGGCACATATAAGGTTATTGTGCCATGCTGTTCATTGATGTAGTACATAGCCATTTAGGACATGAGAAAGAATTCTTCAAGCTATGGCACAGTAATGATGTTAGAGATTGAAGAGAATTTTAGATTATGTTATGAATGGTGAGTTTTAGAGACACATAATATGTACATATTTATTGGATATGACATCCTAAAGAAATTAAGGCAACAGAGAAAATAGTTGAGTTTGTTTCTGTATGTTTCCTTTATGCACACTTGTGCTCATTCCTCACTTAATAACTGCATGTGGATACACACACACCTAGACACACACACACANCTTAAGGTACAATTGACACAAGAAATATTTCCAGAAATAAAAACCCAAATTCCCAATTAACAGTAAGTAAGGCAAAGGAATATAAGTTATAACACTCCAGCTTTTATACATAGTGAAATTCCACACAGAAGCACTGGAAGCAGTTTCAGAAAATATTCCATCATAGAAGTCCACAGTCTTCAAGGCAGCAGCCAGCTTCCAAATATGCATCTGAACAGCATTGGGAAATTGTAGAGTAGCAGCCATCCGAGGTCCACTTATCCCTCCATCTCCCCAGGCCATAAGCCTTGGACTGCTAATGGCCTCATTGTTCCTCATACCTGGAGCCATTTTAGTAACACTAAACATATTACAGGCAGTACTATTCCATTCAGACCATGTATTAATAAATATCCCATATGGTCTCCAATTTATCCAAGTGTTATTAATAATTTTCCCAAATTTACCTCAACAATCTTTTCAAATAAAGGATTTATATTGCAAATAAATATAAGTGAAATCATTGCATACTGGAAAATTAAAATATGATTCATAGGTAACATTTCACTGCGTCTGGTAAAAGGAGTAGGCAGGCAATTTCTGCAACTGTGTTTATGATCCAGTAACATTAATAGCAGGCAAAAGTCAATGTTGATAAGCCATGGATAAGAAAGGAGGAGGCCCTAAGCATATAGGATGTCCTGAGCCAGAATATGTAAAATTAAATTTAGACCCATTTGTAAAATTGTTAGCTGCTAAGTTATCTCAAGGAGGAGATATACACTTTGGGGTGGTATACACTAGGAGGTATGATGCTCCCCACATCACAGGCTCCAGTAATGGAGCATTTGGAATGTATGCCAAGTACGGACAACTTACAGCTTCTGCAGATGTTACCAGCAGTAAAACACACATGGCCAGGAAAAGATTCTCGGCTGTAACAGTTTTATCACACCTCTGCAGAACAGTCTGACCATTAGCAGTGAGAGACTTAATTTGCCCCCAAGTGTTCACAGGGGCTCTAACATGCCAATAAGAACATTTTTTGGCCAATAATAACTGGGCTACTGCTGCCACCGGCACCTCAAGATTGTCTTCGTTTCCCCTTGATACCATTTTTCTCCACATAGCCATTTTAATCAGTCCTTTGGGCCTTGATCCAACAGCCTGGAATCCACTGCTGGTGGCCATCTTGAAAAAGCACAAGATCATACCCCCTTCCATCTACCAACAACTGTGCCAGAACCCATTCAGCATCAACAGCAGTTTTTGCCCAAATTTCCAAATCCTAAAACTTTTCAGACATAAAATGCTGTGGTAAATTCAAAAGGTTTAAAATAAACAAAGCCTGACACATAATAGCTTTAGGATTATTCTGTAAAGCTCAAATGTCTTTTACACCCAAGTCCTGCATTTTCCTCCTTTTTGTTTTTTAATTTGTTGCTTTAAGGTAGAGTGGGATCTTTATACAATGGCTTGACCTTGAGGGTTGTATTCTATGCCAGTCACATGTTTAATATTGTATTGATCACAAAATCGCTAAAATTTTGTAGAGGAGTATTCAGGCCCATTGTCTGTCTTTATTATGGTTGACATCCCCAATACTGCAAAAGCTTCAAATAAATGGGTAATGACATGATTAAGTTGCCTTCCCAGATAATGTTGTAGCCCATATCATGGGCACATATAAGGTTATTGTGCCATGCTGTTCATTGATGTAGTACATAGCCATTTAGGACATGAGAAAGAATTCTTCAAGCTATGGCACAGTAATGATGTTAGAGATTGAAGAGAATTTTAGATTATGTTATGAATGGTGAGTTTTAGAGACACATAATATGTACATATTTATTGGATATGACATCCTAAAGAAATTAAGGCAACAGAGAAAATAGTTGAGTTTGTTTCTGTATGTTTCCTTTATGCACACTTGTGCTCATTCCTCACTTAATAACTGCATGTGGATACACACACACCTAGACACACACACACACACATATATGCAGAGACATTTTGAAAGTTTCTTTTTATAATATATCTTGAATTATTTCTTGATCATTATGAGACTTCAAGACCTTCCATGCTCATAGGGTACATTGCTTAACCAGAGGTGGAACTCACCATTTCTTTCTTTAATCTAATCATCATTTGTAGATCTCTCTAATAGTTCAAATTCCATGTGATGGCTCATGTGTACATTCATAGCAGTTACGAAAATTGACATAGGCAGATAGTAAATATTCAGCAGCAAGCTGCTCCAGAGTCACATTCAGAAGGGCTCATACAAAAATGCAGACTTTCTTATAGGAAGCCAGGATCTATTTGCAAGGAGCCAGGTACATGCTCATGCTCCAGGCACCTCTGATTGTTTTCCTCTGTTATCAATTGAACCAAATTTTATGTTAAATTACACTTTCTATGTCTTTCTAGTTTCAACTTCCTTGTTTCTGTGGTAACATACAGGGAGGGGGAGAGATACACGAAATAGCAGCTCAGATGAAAATCTCCATAGTTACAGCAGACCCTTGATTTCCATTGGTAGCTTTGAGATCTGTCTTGTGATTGGCCCAAATTCATTCTCTGGATGATATCACACACTTAACCAATCTGATGCAATGGGAGATAATATCAGTCCCTTCACAAAAGGGTTTTGTCAGTCAGGCTCCTGGCTGGAGTCCAGCTTTCAGCTGGATCCTGGTTCTAGCCAGGACCTAACTATAACCTACTCATCAATGAAGGAGGATTGCTCCTGAAACCTGCCAGGAGACAGAGCCAATTGACATCCAGCATAGGCAGGTACTTTCTAAGATTTCCCTCTTGCTGACTGAGTCACCTGCTCCTTTTTCCTGTGCAGGAAATGTGTTCCTGCTTCCTAAGTGGCTGCATCCCATTTAAGATACAACATTCTCATTCAGCTTTTTATTTTGTCTTTATCTAAAATGCATGGGATTCATCTCAGCCTTCAGTATTTAACCAAGATAAGAGAACTGCTGCTCCTTTTACTACCTTCATGGAACTACTTTGTGAATAATTTTCTTTAGGTACATCTTTTATATGTCAACCTGAAACCATGAGAGCTCATAGCTGAAACATTTGCTGACACTATGTCTTATTCGCATGTGGTCTTTTTATTGAAGATAGTTTTTTTCCCATGAAATATAAAATGACTATTGTTTCCTCTCCTCCAACTACTTTAAGATATTTCCCACATTTTCGTCTGCCAAATCTATATGCTCTCTCTCTCCCTCTCTCTCTCTCTCTCTCTCTGTCTCAATTGAATATACCCAGGAATATAAAAATAGTAATGATACTAATAGTTAAATATCAATAATAATAATAATTGCTATAATAATAAAAAGTACAAACATCAGAATATGACAAAGGTAACAAATATAAGAAAAATAGCCAAAGAAAAAGCAGAAGAACATCGATGCAAAGACACACATGTTTACGCAAACATAAATGCCATTAAAACACAAATGATGTTGGATTCCCCTATGTATGTTGTGAATACCATTGGTTAATGAAGAAACTGGTTTGGCCTGTTAGGGTAGAACAGAGCTAGGTGGGGAAAACTAAACTGAATGCTGGGAGAAAGGAGGCTAATTTAGAGAGAACACATGGAGCTCCCACTGGGAACAGATACACTAAAAATTTTCTGGTATGCCATGACCTCATGGTAATGCAAAGGTTAATGGAGATGTGTTAAATTAAGATAAAAGAGTTTGTCAATATGAATCTATAATTAATGGGCCAAGCAGTGATTTAAATAATATAGTGTCTGTGTGGTTATTCGAGGGCTGGGCAGCTGGGAAACAAACAGGCGGCTCCTTACAACAAATTGGTACGCGACTGTGATTGATCGTATCACTCTTAAACCTGAGAAAGCTTAAGAGGTAATTTTAGATACAAAAGAACAGAGGTAAAAGCACGGCTATTTGGTAGGCAGCATTTTGCTGGCAGTGTACTTCAGACCCTTTAAGAGAGGTCTTCCTTATTCAGTGATAGCAGAAGAAAAGCTGCTCTGTTTCTAAACGATGGCTTCCTGGGTCATGCTGCCAGTACAAACTCTAATTTGGTCTGGCTATGGTGCACTTAAATGGGTTTTGTGAGCAGGGTGCTACAGCTGAATTAATGTTGCCACATAGACCTACTCCATACTTGGAACTGGAGCAGTATGTATGGCTCAGAGGCAGTGATGAGACCTCCTCCACCTTATTGGACTGGCAGTGCCTCATTTCCCCTAGCAATGGTACCGCTTAAGTTCATAAGAAGGGCTAGCATTTTAAGAAGTACTTCTCATCAGAAAAAAGTTACAGATACACAATAAGGACAGATTAAGAAAAAAAGACTTCTAAATGGCTCACAGTGTTCGATAAATTACGCATGCTTGGGAGAGAGAAGAAAAAGGGTATTGAGAGTTATAAGAATAAATGGGTTTAAAAAATCAAAGTCTTTAAAGAGACAGTATAGACAGTCAGAGATCAAAGGAGTAAACATAATAAAATAAATATTAAAATGTATAGAGTAAAAATAAATAAGTTGGACTATAAACAGAGAGTCTGGATTATGTATATCATTGTGTTTTCTTTGAATTTTTTGACTATAAGATGCTAAATAACCAACATATATACTTTAGTGATATCTTGACTTCAAAATTAGAATCTCAGGATATGTTGCTCTGGAAAAGAGGTTCTTCTTTTGTGTCCAGAGAGGATGAGAACCTGTGGAACTCTTCCAGCCCAATGTTGTTTGATGGGCCAAGAGCCACTGAAAGGTCACCATGAACACCCCCCACAAATACTTTGCCCAACAAAAAGTAAGAAGCAGTATGGAGAGAACTATGGCCATATTCTCAAATAATGTTTATACATTTAAAAATTGATTTGCTATAGAGATTTGCATTAGTATGAATTTTGGTTTATTTAAATTTAAGGTCAATTTTCATATATATATATATATATATTTCTGCTCTTGATTAAAGTATTGTGTTTGTGCAACTTACCTAAAACTATAAAGTATCATTAAGAAATTCAGTTTATATGTAATCATCTATAATTGTCTGAAGGTGGAAGTCACAAAATAATCCCACAGCAGTTCAGAATTATAAATAATAAAGGGTTATTTATTTAGGAGTAGACTCACAGATCACAACCCTCTGCTGCAATGGGGAACAACAACTGAATCCTGCAGCTGGAAAAAAGATCCAGAAGCAAGAGATCTGGTGCATACTTTAGAGCTGCTTTTACAGTATAAGAGACCATGCCCACGTGGGCTGGTATCTTAAAGGGTATTGGCTGAAGGAGCAGAATGTGCTCCCACAGCAATAGTCAAGCTTACAGTCATGTTAGCTAGGTTTTTTAGCTTTATAGAGATTTATTTCAGTTAGATAGGTATTCTTCAAAGACTACAGAATATGATATTTATAATGTTTTAGGAACTTGGGACTCAGTGAGACACATCTGCTGCTGGCAACACCAATTGCTTCAAGAAGAAGATGGGCATTGACAAGTCTCCTTATGGTGTTTGCTAGCCATTTGGACAGGAAACTGCTCTTTCCTGGACTGCTTGATGAATTGGACATGCAGGACCCAAAGAGAAATGACTGGTGAAATTGCCTAAAGATGAGTCCATTCCTCAGGGTTCCTGCTTCAAGAAAGACTCTGCTAGGCATTCTGCAGGACACAGAAAAATGTGACTGACAAAATGCCAATAAATGTGGAACTGTCTTTGAAATTTACTTTGTCATGGAAAAGATTGCTGGATACTATGGGCCTGCAGGCTGAAGATCAATGCCACAACATTACAGAAGAACTTTGGGTGACTGCCCAGGCAGTAAGATGTCTTTGTCAATTCTAGAGATTTTGAAGTTGCTGACAATGTACTTCTTGTTTACTTAGGTAAACAAGATGTAGTTAAAGTATTTATAGTTATAGTTTTCCTTAATTATGTTAAAAGATAAGATAGATATAAATATTGTAATTATAATTCTTGCTTAATAACTGTTTTGTTATATTTAATTTTATTATGTTAAAATTAAAACCTTCTATTTTATTTAAACAGGAATAGGGATGTGATATGGGATTCGCCTCTGTATGTTGTGAATACCATTGGTTAATAAAGAAACTGGCTTGGCCTGATATGGTAGAATAAAAGTAGGTGGGGAAAACTAAACTGAATGCTGTGAGAAAGAGACTGGGTTAGAGAGAAGCCATGGAGCTGCTGCTAGAGAGAGACACACCTAAACTTTGCTGGTATGCCACGACCTTGTGGTGATATGCAGATTAATGGAGATGGGTTAAGTTAATATGTAATAGTTACCTAATGAGAAGATTGAGCTAATAGGCCAAGCAGTGATTTAAATAATATAGTTTCTGTGTTATTATTTCGGGTCTGGATAGCTAGGAAACAAACAAGCAGCTTTTTACAACACACCAAATCATAGACCATTACATATAGGCAAAGGATGTATGAGGATAAAAAATTGCTGACAAGATTTATGAGACATAGAATCTCCAAAATGCTACTTTGTGCTCTATATGTGTGCCACCTGCTGCTGGGCATTGAATCCTTTCTTAAGAGTTGTTTGTAAGTGCAAGACTCTATTCCATGAAATATATTATTCATTTGCTTTTAGTTATTAATGGACCAGTATTCTGGATTTGAGATGGGTTCTTGTGAAAAGCTTCTTTTTCATAGTATCAAATCACTGTCTGGGAGCAGAGAACTATAAGTGTAACATCCTCATTGTTTTCATTCTCCTTTCATCAACAATTACACATACTCTATGTTCTAGTCTAATTCTCTTTTCAGGTCCATATTATTTCTATTGTGTGACAAATACAATTTTTTGAACTATTATAGTTATAATATGTACATCTACTTTATCTTTTATCATAACTATGGAAAACTATATATCTATTTCTGAACTCCATCAAAGACTCCAGAAGTTTATAATATTGCATTGTAAGCAACTTCCAAAACTCTAGAATAGACAGAGACATCTTGGTACCTGAACAATTAACCAAAGCTGTTCTGTACATTTGGGGCATCCATCTTCAGCCTACAGGCCCGTGACATCCAGCAGACTTTTTTTTTATTATATAGGACACTTCAAAGACAGTTCTGCCTATAATGGCAGTTTGTCAGTAACTTTTTTATGTGCCATGGAGACTTTCTTGTAGACTCTTTTATCTTTCCTAAAAGATCATCTCACCTTTAGGCAAGTTCAACAGTCATTCTTCTGTGTGTCCTGTATGTCCAGTTCACATAGCATGCCATCAAGCAGTCCGGGCAAGAGCAGCTTCTTGCTCAGATGGCTAGAAAACTCTATAAGGAGCCATTTTGATGCCCATTGTCCTCTTGAAATAGCTTAGTCCTGCCAGGAGCAGATGTGTCTCACTGTCATAAAATCTCCTAATTAGTAAAACATTTTAAGTGCCATATTCTGAAGATCTCTGAAATATTTGAGGAAACCCTATCTATCTGAAATACATCTCTGTACACCTAAAATCTAACATGACTATAAGTATGACTATTATAGCTGACTATTTACATATAGTTCTTAATTATACATTACATTTTTTCAATGATTTGCACAAAAACCTTTATCAAGAACATATATATAATAAAATTGACCTTAAATTTGTATGACTAAAACAAGATCTATACCATTGCAAATCTCTATATCATATCCCCTTTAAAGGTAAACATATATTTATAAACAATATTTGGGAATATGTATGCAGTTCTCTAGACTAATTCATGCTAAATGGGAGTGCTGTTAATTAGGTCTTTAATGGTGGATCATGTGTGCTAGGTTCTGCTGTGGGACAGTGGTCTATACCCTGTCAATTGTATTTTAATAAATTCTGATTGTCCAGTAGCCAGCCAGGAAGTATAGGTGGGATAAACAGGCAGGAAATAAGTAAGGGAAACAAGAGCAGGAGAATTTTGGGAAGAGGAAAGCTTAGTTTGCAGTCTTTACCCAGCCACAGAGGAAGCAAGTTGTGAGTTTCTTGCTGAAAAAGGCCTAAAAGGATCTTGTTGGAACAGATAACTCAGACATCAGAATCGTGCCTACATGGACAACTGCATCCCCATAAAGCCTGAGAAAGCTTGGAAAGTAGTTCTAGTCAGAAAAGAATGGAGTTAAGCACAACTT
>LOEQ01007711.1:31945-54522 GCA_001685075.1 Bramus lutescens | reverse complement strand
AAGAAAGAAAGAAAGAAAGAAAGAAAGAAAGAAAGAAAGAAAGAAAGAAAGAAAGATAGAAAGAAAGATAGAAAGAAAGAAAAAGAAGCTTGCTTGGCCCGATAGGGTAGTACAGAGCTAGGCATGGAAAACTAAACTGGATTCTGGAAGAAAGGAGGCTGAGTTACAGAGAAATTATGGAGCTGCTGCCAAAGACAAATACCCTGAAACTGCTGGTTGGCCATGACTTCTTGGTGATGCACAAATTAACTGAGATGAGTTAAAGTAAGATGTAAGAGTTAACCAATATGAATCTAGAACTAATGGGCCAATTAGTAACTTAAATAATATAGTCTCTGTATGATTATTCTGTCATTGTGCAGCCAGAAAACAAACCAGTGGCTCTTTACAACACACAAAACTATAAACCATTACATATAGGCAAAAGACATATGAGGATAAAAGATTGTTGAAACGAAGTGTGAGACAAAGAATCTCTAAAAATGCTATTTAATGTTTGTATGTGTACAWCCTACTGTTGGGCATTGCATCTTCTGTTACGAGTGGTTTGTATGTGCAGTGAGACTCCACTGTGGAAAACACGTTATTAATTTGCTTTCAGTTATTAATTGGACCTGTATTTTGGATTTGGGATGAGGTCTTATTGAAAGCTCCTCTTGCCTAGTACCAAATGACTGTCTGAGAGAAGCAAACCATAAGTGTAATATCCTACTTGTTTCCATTCTGGTTTCATAAAGGATCACGCATATTCTATGTTCTAATATAATTCTCTTTTCAAGTACATATTGGTTCTACTGTGTGTCAAATACATTCATTTTCTCTTCCCTATCTGGATACTCCATTATTAAAGATGAAGCAACGTAAGGGTCCTGTCCATATTCCTATGGGAAGAATTTTATTATCAAGTATATAGTCAAGGATACTTACACTCTTCTTTTCTAAGAAAGTCAAGCTATACTCAAATGGATGCTGATGTATGGTAAGTTTGTAAGAATTCAATACATATACACTACATTATTCTAATAATTGTTAATGTAATTGGCTAATGTTAATATTTCAATTATTAGAGGTAATTAAATTATTTTAAACTTAATTTTCAATTTATATATAGATTCAAATTAATATTTTGTCTTAGGACAGTATATTGCTAAGTTCTTATAAGTGTTCCTATGAAATATGAGGTCCCAAGAAATATCTGCTTACACTAAATGATAATGGAATTTTTGACAGAGATTGGACCATAGCCACAGGAAAGTCTGAACCTGATCATCCTTAGATACTCAAACCTATTCATCCTCAAATCACATCAGCTATACAGACACACCATGGGGATCACAGTTTTGATATACAGTCAATCAAAATATGACATGGGAACTTTTATTATTTTCTGATTTTTATTTGATTTTTTCTTTAAAATTTTCACATATTTACCCAATAGTGCTTTATCATATGAACCATCACTGAGCCAAACCTCTTTTCAAACTTCACATCCTTGAAGCATGATTAAGAAAATCTCAAGAGAGAGAAACTGGGGTTCAATATAAGGATCTTAGAAGCAAAACAGTCAGCCACTCACTGGTTTTTACCTCGACCTCAGTTTGAAATCGTCATCCTGACTCCATGAATCTCAGAATGAAACTGTGTCTGAAAGCTGTCTCCTCACATTTTATAATCCTCTCTGGGGCTTGGATTAAAGGCATGCACCACTATGATTTAAGGCATGCACTTACCCCTTTATGTGGCAACTAATATGGCTATTTGATTAAAGCACACTATGTAATTTCCACCTAGAAGTTGTTAATATTTCTTGCTATAGATACACCTACCACTCATTTTATCCCCTAATTTCCCTTGGCTAGTGATCAGCAAATGTTCAGTGAAGTGGCATCCACTTGTATCTTTTATTTTCTAACTTTTGGAAAAGTACTGAAACTTTTAGGATTCTAGGTATTAGCTTTTATTTAAACTCATGAAATTTCATAGATGTGGTAGAAGGTGACTGGAGGTTTACATAGACTAGACAGTCCTCTGAATAATGATAACACAAATTAACATGCCAACTTGACAAAGAAGAGCCCAGAAAATCTATAATGTACACAAAGGACTGCATGTTATTGAGGAAATCTGGAAAAGGTTGGATGCTCCCAACACACATTCACACACAAAAAGAGAAGACAAGGTTCTCAAAATTAGTACAGAATAATTTGATTAGGAATAGGAGAGGAGTTTTCACTTAGAGTATGGAATGTGGCTTTTTTCAAATATATAATATTCATGTATTTTAATGAGTAAAATATTTTAAAGAAATAAAGTCACCATAGAAACCATAATAGTGTTTTTATTCCGTATGTTACCTACATGCACACATGGGTTCACATCTCACACCAAACTGCATGTTCATATACACACACACCCAGACATATACAGCAAAATATATATATGCAATGTGCATAAACACAAAGAAGAGAGTAGTGAAAGCATAGATAGTGATTGTAGGGATGGGTGGATTTTAGATCATGTTATGGAGGATTGATTTTTACCAACACACAATATTTTCATCTTTGAATTGAATAAGATATTTTAAAGAAATGAATGCTCCAGAGAAACCTTAGTAGAGTTTATTCTCTGGATGTCACCTACATAAACACATCTGAGCCTTCTCCACAGGAAAACTACTCTCCATTCATACACACACACATACACACAGACAGACAGCATACATGTATGAGAGACAGAGAGCTTAAAATACATATCATATTTGACAGTTTCTTTTTCTAAAACACCTCTCAAATTTTTGCATCATGGCTGTTTAGAACACTCCATTCTCACTGGGTATTTGGCAACATTCATTTCTTTAGTGCAAGCGGGTATAGGTATGACAATCTAATATTAATAAAGTTCTAATCCAGGGTGATGGTTCATGAATATAATCAAGACACTTGGCATAACTGACACAGTGCAGAGGGTCAGCACCAATCAGAATGACCAGAGCAAAATGGACGATTGATGTTCAATAGCCAGTTTCTAGGTCCAAGCAGCCTGATATGCTCAGCCCCCAGATGCAAGCTGTTCTCAATGACAGTCAGAGCCCAGGTAAATAACATTTTATTCTGACTTTTTCCTTTCAGTTCCCCTGTTTCTGCTGAAAAAGATAAGGTGAATAGAGAGAAGTGAAATAGCCGCCTTTGACGGAAAGCTCCCAAGTTACAACAGGCTTTAATCTCTGTACCTAGGATTGAGTGTTCCCTCTCTCTCCACTGAATGTTCCAAATCCATTCTGTGTTTGATTGTACATAGTCAGTCAAGGCAAACTTCACACAGGGTTTTTGCCAGTCTGACTCCCGGCTGGAGTACACCTCTCAGCTGATTTTAGGTTCTAGTCAGGTCTTCCTTACACCCTAACTAGAAGTGATGGAGAGCTGCTTCTGAGACCCGAAAGGAGACACAGCTGTTGGAAATGCTGTGGTGTGCCATGTTTGGCTTTCCCACATTTCTACTCTAAGTGATTTTATAGTATTCCATCTGCTGCAAATTTATTCCCACATCTGTATTTAGCCCTCAGGCTGCTTTTCCTTTAAAATACATCATTTTTACCTATTATTGGATGCTGGTTTCATCTGATACTGGGTGATTCATTTCAACATCAATATCCAATAGAGACAAGGGCCTCTTGCTTCTCACACAGTATTCATGGACATACTATATGTAGAATTGCTAATTATGTACAGCTCTCACCCTAGCACCCTGAGAATATGAAATTTAGAGCTAAAACATTTACTGATATTCCTCTTTGTCAAGTAGGGTTTTTTATTGATGATTGTATTTCATACGGTGTTTTACTGATCCCCCTCCCCAAAATCCTGCTTGGTACTCCATGCTTACCCATCCACCTACCCAATCTACATTGTCTTTCTCTGTCATTCTTTATAACAGAAGGGCATATGAAAGTACTACTACTATGACTAATAAACAACAATAATATCATAATAAATTTAATACAGAAACCAGGTTAGGATGAAAGACATAAATAAACAATCAGAAGACAGAAAAGTTACAAGAATCACAAGAAAAGTTACAAGAATCACATAGATGTGATACAAACAAGTTTATAATCACAGGAATCTTATAAAATCATAAAACTGGAAACCATAATATGTAGAAAAGTGTACTACAAGGTTATATCAAAAGCCCCAATAAACCACCATGAGATAAATAACCTCTAAAATGCCATTGAGTATTTTTTATGGGACCATCTACTTGAGGGCCCTGCCCTTAAGAGGGATTTGTATATGCAGCGATACTTCAATAGAGAAATCTAACTTTTTCATTTGCTTTGATTATCAATTAGACATAGCTCCCAATTTAGAGATGGGGGCTTGTGCTGCCACCCTCTTCCTTGGTACCCAGTAGACATCTCTCAGGGAGCAGAGGACTATAACAATGACATCCTACCTCATCACCTTTCTACTACTGTCGTGATTCTACTTTCTAAGTCAGGTTCTATTATCAGGTGGTGCAGGAGAATCTTCTGTATTCTGTCATCATGTTTTAAATAAATGCTGATTGGCCAGGAAGGAAGTATAGGTGGGAAAACCAGACAGGAAGTAGAAATGATGCAATGAGAACAGGAGAATTCTGGGAAGGAGGAATTTGCTTCCTCCCACTCCTGCTCAGACTCCGAAGAAGCAAGATATGAGCTGCCCTGCTGAGAAAGGTACAGAACCGTGTGGCTAGCATAGATAAGAACAATGGGTTAATATAAGCTACAAGAGCTAATATGTAGCCTGAGCTAATGGGCCAATCAGCTTTATNACTTATAGAGATCTCTGTGTGATTTTCTTTGAGGCTTGCTGGCTGTGGGGTACTTGGTGGGACAGAAACCCCAACAAGCCGGCCCCTTCATGTTACACTCAGGGGTCTATTGTCACCATTGTGCATCAAATCAATCTGTTTACTTCTCCCCCTGTATTATCTGAGACAGATCAGAGTAAGACACTGGTTCACACACCCAAGGAAAGAACATTTCAACAAAATGTCCTTTCTCTTTAATTTGAGATTATGATTTTATTATATTTCTCCATTCCTTTTTATCCATAACCCTCTAATTGTAAATTAACACTCTCTTTCTAATACCTGATCTATTTTTCACTAGTTGATATTGCACACATACACACACACATATATATACATATATATATATTTATGCTATTTTGATTTTTTAATATTGCTTATATCTTTATTTTCAGGGGTGAGAGTTTAGACTTGTAGTCTTCATTTCACATCTAACATGTAACAATCAACACCTGTTTTTACCTGTCACTTCAGTGAGGTAAGTCATGTAATTTAATGTGGTAAAATTACTTTGAGTTGCTCTTTGAAATCACGAATCCTTTTCAATTCTATTTCTTACCAATCATCCGTGGCTATTGTACACCCCATGTCAGTTATTCTCCATCTTCCTAATGCAGCAACACTTTAAAACAGTTTCTGAGTTGTGGGGACTCCCAGCGTTAAACTATTTGTGTTGTCACCTCATAACTCTAATTCTGACACTACAGTGATTATAATGTCAATATCTGTGTTTCCCAGTGGTCTAAGGTGACCCTAGTAAAAGAGTGGTTTGTCCCCCAAAGGGATGAGACTGAAAGATTGAACATCATGGTCCTATGTAAATTTGATTTTTTTTGAGTTTCCTTTCTTAAGAAATATATTAAGAGGGCAAGAATTCAGGGTAAGAACAAGTGACAACAGAAGCAACTCAAGCCATAGTATCCAGCAGGCTTTTCCATGAAGCAGGGTATTTGAAAGACAGTTCCACCTATATTGTTTGTCAGTCACTTTCTTCTGTGTCTGTCAGAACATCTGGCAGACTCTTTTATGTCGCAGGAACACGGAAGGACCATCTCACCTTTAGACAAGTTCAGCAGTCATTTCTCTGTGGGTCCTGCATGTCCAGTTCATCAAGCAGTCCGGCCAAGAACAGTTTCTTGCCCAGATGGCTAACTAACTCCATGAGAAGCCTCTTCCATGTCCATCTTCCTCTTGATATAATTGGTGATGCTAGGTGCAGATGTGTCTCCTGTCACGAATGGCCCTAAGTTCTTAAACATTTTAAATGTCATATTCTGTAGTCTTTGAGAGGTTTAAAGAATGAGTATCCATCTGAAATACATCTCTGTTCATCTAGAAAAACTATCTAACATTCTACAACCTTAACTATTAAAGATGACGATCTACTAACCTGTATTTCTTAATCATATATTATATTTTTAAATGAACTACACAATCAAAATTCCTTAATCAAAAGCAGAAATATACATATAAAAAGATTGACCTTAAATTTGCATCAATAGATCAAGATGTATAGCAAAACAATTTTCAATATTTATCCCTCTTTAAATTCAAAGGAATATTTACAAACAATATTTGGGGAATATGTGCATAGTCCTCTCCAAATTGCTTCCTGCTTTTTACTGGGTGAAATAATTTTTGAGGGGTGTTCAAGGCAACCTTTCAGGGTGTCCTGTTCCATCAAACCACATTAGTGTGGAAAGATTTTACAGGTTCTCATCTTCTGTGGAAACAAATGTAGAACCTCTTTTCTAAAGAAATGTATCCTTACATCCATATTTTGAAATAAAGATACCTTGAAAATATATATGTTGGTTTAGTTTAGCAGCCCATACAATGAAATGTCTCTCTGTACTTAGCTCATTCACAGTCAAACAATTCAAAGTAAACACAATAATATACATAATTCAGACTCTCTGTGAAATTTCAACTCTTTACATGTTTTATTATTTTCTACTGCTTTTAATCATTGACTGTCTGTACTCAGTCTCTTTAAAGACTTTACTCTTTTTAAAAGATTGTTTGTATTTTTTATAACTGTCTATATTCTCTTTCATCTCTGTCCCAAACCTAGATACATTAATCCAACACTGTGGCCCATTTAGGGGTCTTTTATATCTGAATATGTCTTATTGTGTATCTGTTATTCTTTAATGTCAAGAAGTGCTTCATAAAACACTAAGCACTTTTTTTTAATTTAAGTGGTGACATTGCTAGGGAAAATGTGGCACTTCCTGCTTGCCCTGCACAGTCAAACATGGTAGAGAAGGTATGTTCACTGCTTTTGAGCTGTACACACCACCACAGTTAAAAAGTATACAGTGAGTCATTAAGCAGTTTGTAACACACTGTTTACAAACCCCTTTAAATGCTTCGTGTCCTTAAACAGCCAGTATTTGTGCTGGTAGCACAGTTTGAGAAAGCTGCAGTTTCTAAAACATTACAACTTTTTATCTTCTACCATTAAATTAGGAAAACCTATCTTACAGGAGCTGCATCATGCCACCATCAAAGTGCTGGCTACCAAGAAGCCATGCTTAACTCTGTTTTTTTTCTGTTTCTAGAAATCCTTTTAAATTTTTCTAAGGTTTTAAGTGGATTTTAGTTGGCCATATTGGGCACCAATTTGTTGTTATAAGGGTAGCATGTTGGCTCCTGGCTGCTCAGGCCTGAAATAATAACACAGAAAATATACTATTTAAAACACTGCTTGTCCCGTAACTCTAGCTTATTTCTGGCTAACTCATATCCTAAACAAACCCATCTCCATTAATATGTGTATCACCACATGGCTGTGACTTATTAGGTAATGTTCTGTCTTGTGTCTGTCTCTGGCAGGGGCTACATGGCTTCTCCTTAACTCCTCCTTCTTTTTCCCAGCATCCACTTAATTTTCCCTACCTACCTGAGTTCTGCCCTACCAACAGGCCAAGACAGTTTCCTTATCCAGCAATGGTATTCACAGCATACAGAGGGGAATCCCACATTAGATGCCTCAATGTTACAGAAGAATCTTGAGTAACTGTCCAGGTAACAAGATGTCTCTGGTGATTCTAGAGTTTTGGAAGTTGCTTAAAAAGCACTTCCTGCTTACTTAGGTAATATTATATTCTTCTGGAGTCTTTGATTGTGTTGAAGAATAGATAGTTATAATTATAGTTTTCCTTAGTTATAATAAAAGATAAAGTAGATATAAATATTGTAAGTGTTATTCTTGCTAGATACGATACCTGTTTTGTTATATGTAATTTTACTATGTTAAATTAAAACCCTTCCTTTTTATTTAGACAAAAATGGGGAGGTGATGTGGTATTTACTTCAGTATGCTGTAAATATGTTTTATTACCATTTGTTATTAAAGAAGCTGCTTATGGCTTATATCAGGCTACAATATAGCCAGCGATTCTGATATATTGAGTCAGTAGGGGGAGTCAGAGAGATGCCATGTAGCCCTCAAAGGAGACAAATGACCAGGAACATTACTGATAAACTACAAACCTTGTGGTAAAATATAAAATAATAGAAATGGGTGGGTTATATTAAGATGTGAGAGCTACATCTAAAAATACAGTAGACTCATTGTCCAAGCAGCATTGCTATTAATATGGTTTTGTGTAATTATTTTAGGCATGGGGAGCCAGGAATGAACAAGCACTCTCTGTTCACACTTATCATTGATGTGAGCAATAATGCTTCCATATTATTGTGTTATTCCTCTCTTCTGTGAAATGGAATACCAGGAAGAAGATGATATGTACAGCCCGGGATTTCAACTGCAGTCAGGTATTTTGAATGGAGAGGCAACAGATTCTTCTTCAATCCCACTGCATGGGCTCTCAGATAAATCAGATCATACTAAAAAGGGTTTATTCCACTTGTTTTGGTGTATTTTTTTACATGGGGATTATCTATTTGGGAGAAGGTACTCTTAATTTGATTCTTATGTAATCATACATGGATTTGCTTAAAAATATCCAGGCGTGTCATTTCAGAGACTCCATTATTATAACAATGTGCAATGTTACCATTGTGGATTAGAAAGTTCTAGGCTGTGGGTCATGTGGAAGTTCTAAAGAAATGCTGTATCATCAAACCATGAGGTCAGTATAGCACTCTCTGTGAGGAGACAAAAGTCATGATAATGATAACTTCACATATAGGGTTTGTATTATATGGTTTACTGAATTTTTCATCATTTAATCATGTTATTATACTAACTGTTAAAGTATATGTTTATATAAAATTTGAAAGGCTATAAATTTGTTATGTTTTGACAGTGATGTCTCTCACATCTTTAATTCCAGCACTTGAGAGGCAAAGGTAGGCAAATCTATGATTTCTACGCCAGCCTGGTATACAGAATGTGTTCTAGAACAGCTAAGACTACACAGCAAAATCTGTCTAGCAACTTCTCCCATACAAAGAAAATATGAAGAAAAGCCAGTAAAGAATTTATTATGTCATATTTTATTAATAACTGTTATTGTTAGATAAATATCAGTAGTTGATGGTGAAATCATGTATTTTGACAAAATAATTAACATTATAAAATAGTACTAGTAGTTTATCAACATGTGTGACCAGTTTACTGCAATGCTCACTTCATTCAGATCTAAAATTATACCAAGAATATGGCGGTCATTTTTTTTTTATTTTCTAGACAGTGTTTCTCTGTAGTTTTGGTACCAGTCCTGGAACTAGCTCTTGTAGACCAGGCTGGCCTCGAACTCACAGAGATCCGCCTGCCTCTGCCTCCCGAGTGCTGGGATTAAAGGCTGCATCACCACCGCCCGGCCAATAGGGCAGTCTTACCATTTCCTTGCCTCCTTCTCAACCTGAGATGACTTAAATAATAAGTGAATAGATGGACCTTGGATGTATTCATTCTGTTGCCATGGTCTTTTCTTATATAATGGAACTTAGTGAATTTTCTCTGTTGTGAATCCATTTTCTGTGAATTAAAGCATTTGCTTTGGAGAGTGTTTCCTGGACTAGGGGTGTTTTATTCGGTTTTATTGCCAGAGAATATCATGAACTTAAATGTTTTAAAAAGCTTTCTAAATTTGCCTGTTTATAAACAGAGCAAATGATTATTGTGATAGTTGGGTCTGCTCAGTGGAGATGCTCGCTGTCATGGCAGAGAAGATCTTGCCCTGCAGCCGCCCCAAGTAATTGACATTGCCAGGTTGAGCTTTCCTTGTTGCATGTGCCTGAATTCCATCTGTAACCCTAGTAAGCATAGTTATTTACAAAGTAGAATTTAAATACAATTGTCTTTTAATTTATGGGTGCCCTTTCTTAAATTCATACACATTTCTTCATGTCTCACTAGGGAAAGATAAATAGCAGGAAAGTATGTCAAGGTGTAGCTACTTTTATATTTTTAAATTGCTTAAGTTTTGAAATTACAACAGTATTGCATAATTTAACCTATGTGTTCTTCATGAAAACCCTCCTATACATCCATTTTGCTCTCATTAAATTCATGCCTTTTTAAAACATTCTTTGATGTTTTATGTACATAATTGTATCAATGTACATACATATTTCTTAATAACTAAAGATACCCTGTTTGGTCTGCCTACTGTTCATTTTTCTCATTTTCAGGGCTGACCATTAAGTAGTCATAACCATTTGTGTTTGTGTTTCCCTCACTAAAATGAAACTTTTTTCAATTCTTCTGGATGACGTACATTTTCTCCAGTATTCTTTGCTTTACCCCATACGAAAGGAAAGATTTGTCTTTTGAGCATTGCTGTTGACATTTACTTGTCTAAAGTTCATGTGAAACTCTAGATGGCACCAGTGTACCTCAAATATCATAACTATATTCTTCTGTTAGCTGATTGATGCCAGGCCTCCTCTTATTCCTTACTTGGGAAATATTTCTCCAGCATTCCTTGCTAGGGAAGGTAACTGTGTAAATACATCAAGTTACCTTTCACACTGAGAGGCATAGGGGACATTTCTCTCTCTTCCAATAAAATCTATGGCTGCACACCTTAGAAAGTGTTGGTTTTAGAAATGCTTTTGAGAATAATTTTAAGAGATATGATGATTGTGTACTTTTAAAGTTAGGTCTACATTTTAGTATATGATTTGCTTCTTTTTTTAAGTATATTTAAAATTTTTGAAACTATAATATAATTATATTTTCCTTTCCTTTTTTTTCCAAATCATCCCATCTAATCCTTATTTTTCACTATTAGATTCATGACCTCTTTTTCATTGTTTGTTCTTACACACAAACACACACACACACACTACACACAAATACATGAACTCCTAAATAATTAAATACAGAAATTTTACTATGTTATCCAATTATGATGAAACATTCAAGAAACTTGTTACTTAGAATATCTTTTGGCAATTTATAAGATGAGTTAAATGATGAGTAGTAAATGACGTTTTTGAGCCATTAATTCATCTCAGAAACATTACATTTATTAACATGTGTTTGTTGTGTCATATTTTAGCGCATGAAAACAGATAGTATGAGTGAAATACTCTTATCTTGTTCTTATTGTCAGGGCAGTTTTATCAATACTGGATTTCTTGTGGTTCTACACAAAGTTTAGAAAAATGTTGAACATTGCAAGAAAAGAATGGTATAAATGGAGGTCTGTATGCCCACTGTATGTAATAGCTATATTGCCTGTGAATATTGCAGTCATAATACTATTGAAACTACTTATCTAGAAATTTTGAGCTTTCTAAATTTTGTATAGATCTTACTGATCCTATGAATATGATTTTCTATTTAAGTGTACAGTTTCTCAATATTTATTCTTAAACAGTTGCCTGTTTATTTTTTGATCCTGATGTAGGGTCTCACAACCTTGCTCATGATAATCTGAGACTCAAGCATGGAGGAAGTGCTTCTCCCCAACTCCAGAGAAGGTTTCACTGAAGACTCATTCACCACACCTAGCTGATGGTAATGCAAATCTTGGTTTATTTTTACCTTTCGTTTTCAATTACATTTCTTGCATGCAACATTCCATTAAATTTTTATGTTTTCATGTAGTAATATGTATGCTGTAATATTTATAAATCCATGTCTTTTGTATATGTCTTACTATCTCTGCAAATATTACATCCTATTCATTTTAATTAGACACAGTTTATGCTTCTTGCTAAACAAACAACTACTGTTCATTTTTTCCAGTCATTTACATGAAGACAATGTCCACTAAGTGGTCTGTGAAGTAGTATCCACTTGTATCTTTTTCTTTCTTTCTTTTGGGGAAGTACTGAACCTTTTGGATTCTAGGTATTACATCTAAATTCATAATATTCAAGTTCAATGTATGACCTAATTTCTTAAGTACCTCCTTTTCTTGGATTTATCTTTCTTAATCAATGTAAAGATTTTGTGAATTTGTATGAGTTTTCGTCATTGCCATTATAATTCTCTTGTCTTATTCTCCTTCTCTCCTGAAATAGTATTTCTTAACTCACTGACCTATATACTTCCCTTTTATATTTAAAAATTTAAGAACCTAATAGAAATCTTTTTATTTGTATAATTACCACATCAGTATCTCTCAAATTTTTACTGAATGTTCCTTAAACCACTGTCAATTCATTACCTCCTTATTAATTATTTTTATTATATATGCAAACACAAATTTATATATAAACACACAGTGTATAAGTATAACCTGTTGAATCCATTTGTTGTTCCTAGCTCTACAGTATTCTGTTGATATAATTGCAAAATATTAATGCTGGTAGATATTATATATTTTTGAAAGTGATGGTAAGGACTTCTTAATTACATGAGCTCACTAACCCTATTATGTTTGTGGTTTGCAGTATTAGACATGCTTGACCTCTTTTTAAGGAAGACCTGAGTTCAATTAGGTTGAAACTAATTATTGATAAGATATAAACCAGTAGTACACCTTTGGTGAAAACTAGGTATGCTGGTCATTGTCATTCAAAGCTATCGTAACTAAGTTATGCCACTGAATCATGTTTTCCATGACAGCTTTCCTAATAACTTACTGGTGTCTGATAGCTAATTATCAGTCTCAAAGCTTTTATGTAGAGTTCCTGTTCAAATTTTTATAGTTCCAAAACAAAAACACAGTGTTTTAGCGATAGGGACTTAAGTTCCCCTTCTTGGAAGCAACAAGGCCATCATCAACAGACAACTATCTTACTAGTCTTCTAGGCGCCCTTACTAACAATTTGATTGGAATTTTCTCCTGACTGGCTCTGATGTTCTTTTTAGTTAGTCATGGCAGGTTATCTTCCAAAATGTGTGAAATTTCCTGTTTTATATGTACATAATGTATATGTATTAGATAATTTTGAGATAGTAAAATACTGATTCCTTTTCATTTTTACCACCATTACTGTTTCTACTTATTTGTTTGTTAATTATAACTCATGAATCCTAATAGAAACACATTACAGAAATGACAAGTCATAATATTATGTATGTACTTCTCATATTTATATTTTAAATCTAGAGTAGTGAAATATTTTATGCTTTCTGATCCATTAAGTTATCCAATATGATGTTTAAAATATTTTATTCTCTTGATTGACCTATCTTTTTTATTAAGGTATGTCAGGACTTGTTTTGGATTTTGAATTTTACTATATTTTTGCCTATTATTTAATGATAGTTGCTGTTTTATTTGGCAACACTTTATTATTATTTATGATGCATAAGAGACATCTAACTGGGAAATTGAACTAGCAGAGTGAAGGCTTTTAAGAGATAGTTGTTGATGTATACATGGAGCTTGTATGCACACTGGTTTTTCTTATTCCGGTTCTTCTCCCATCACCCTAACTCACTGGCAATTATTGTTCTGGCAAAATCCTGTATTTGTGTCACCAGGCCTGTTTGAGTATCTAATTCATTCTACAAAATACATAGTTTTGTTTAGTATAATATTTTTCAGATATTTCTGTTTCCATATTACCAATAATTTTATTAATGTGGCAATAATTAATTTATAATGAATTTCTTTCATTGTTTACATTTCATATCTAGATATGTATTGTTACATGAAATATTTCAATGTGCTTTATGTGATAATGAGTGAGGAACTCAATTTTCATATTGTATCCACTTGTCCCAATGGTTTTCAATATGACTGTGTCATCTGCAAATATCAGAAGTTTTTGAAATTCAGTGATAATTTACACACATACACACACAATCCCATTGTAATACTACAATTGGTGAGCTCTAGGGTCTATGACAGACTCTGTCTTAATAAATATAAGCTGTAATTGGATGGAAGATGAGCTCCAATGTTGACCTTGTCTTCATTATCACTGTACACTTATTGTGGATCCCTTACACATACATATACACATGCACAAATGCATTTAAGTGTTCATTTTGTGCACCTGATTTCATTTCAATAATCAATATTTAACTATATACCATATCCAAATGACTTCATGATAACTAATTTGTCATAAGTTTTGAAATATGAGCAAAAATTCATGTTCTCTGTCTGTACTCTACTATCTGAATATTGTGTCAATCTTGGCTATCTTATGGCAGTTTCTTACAAAGTATAAATGAATTTGACTCTAGACCAGAATGTAATATATCTTCACCGTGTGTGTGATACTTTAAGCCTCTAAATGCCTTTAAAAATCATTGGCTTCTAAAGTCAATGTATTGCTTTATTTTAAAAATCAATGCATTTTACTAATAATCATAATTACATGTCTTTAAGAGTACTCACATCTGTTTATCCATATTTGTCCTTTAACTTATGTTGTTTATTTCTCATACAGCCTCTGGCTGTGCTCTTCAGTAAGGTTCCAGTTCAAGCAGTAAAGCTATACGTCCTTTCTGCATCCCTGGAAGTTGACACTGGAAGAGACCCCTTCCCAGAGCTTATGGTATTGTGAAACCACTTACTTCCCAGAGCTTATGGTATTGTGAAACCACTTACTTCTTGTTTTCATTTGAGCTTCTTGATAACTCATGTAAATAATTACACTGAATTCTATCTTTTTTTAAATTTAGAATTTGCTGGTTATTTGACTTTACTATGTTCATTAAATTACTCAGTGCTTGACTTTACACAATGTTATGTCCTTTTTTCAAAAATTGCAAAATTCTTGTTTGCCTTGAGGACCAGACATCTAAGAATAAGAAATGTGTATATTTATTTTCTCCACAAACTGGCTTAATGAAACCTTTCAGGGCAATGTGAGAAGAATATGGCAAAGGTTAATATTCCTGGTTAATATTTCATATGCAGAAGTGCTGTCCTCTAAGGATCTGTATATTTTTTGCTTCCATATACATGTGCCATATTTTCTACATGCTAGAGGGTTTCATTTTGTTTATTATCTCATATTCATTCTGGTTTATTGTCATTAGGTATGTGGCTTTGTCATTTTCTTCCTTTTTATAGTTTTAATTCTTTTATTATCAAATAGACTCCAAGGTAAGAAAAGCAGCACAAACTGTTCACAATATTGCCTGTATTTATGAGGGAAACTTTCCTGAGTAGTCAGGAAATGAAACAGAGCAACAATAAGATGATTTTAGAAAGGGATACAGACTAGCAGAGTCTTCATTACGCCCCTCAACCTTGAAAAATAGACAAGTTTTCTCTTGTCAGATGAGGAATAATATAGGTGAGTGTGCAATCACGCTACTAGGTTTTTGTAGAAAATAAATTTCTATGTCTGGTATGAGTACAATGAGATATTCTGGTAGCAAAAACTGGGGAAAATATCAGCAAGCGGAAAGTTGGTAAAAATCCTGAAAATCATGGAATTTAATTTGTAGATTATTAGGAGTGTCAGCAATGGTTGTTTGCATTAACATAATTATATTTGAATAGAGTTCAAAAAGTGGAACCTAAATATCCATGCAATTCTTTCTCTTTCTCTCTCCCATCTTGACACTCTAAGAAACTAAAATAACATCACAATATTTTTATAATAGATTTTGTTTTGTGAAATCACCTTTGAGATGTGCACATATCATATTCCCGAGATGCTAGCTGAATATGTTGAAACTGAAAACTTGTGTAGTTTATATACCAGACCTAGCTCCGTGATTTTCCTGATCAAGAACACAGTTCCCTCCCTTACAACTTCTCTCTTTTCTCCTTCCATATTGCACCTTCATTTTACCACTGGCTAAAATAAAGTTCATGAGGAGGAAGACACCAGCATTTTAACAGATTTAAGCAATTACCAATTTAGATCTTGTTCCACATAAATGGGAAAATCTGGTGGATGTGAAAAAAATATAGACCATGCACATTTAGTGACATAGGATTACCAAAGAAAGGTGATCATTTCTTATTTGAGCTCGAAAAATACAGACTCAAACACTAGAAAGGACTGCCAGAGCACGCCACACATCTTGCTCATGCCTGTTGTAGGAGGGTCACTTGGTCATTCCAGTTGTTTGGCCTTGAAATGGTCACTCAGAAACCATAGTATTTAAATCACTGCTTGTCCCATTAGCTCTACCTTCTTTTTGGCTAACTCTTACATCTTAATTTAACACATTTCTATTAATCTGTTCATCGCCACGAGGTTATGGCTTATTGGGATATGTTCCAGTGTCTGTGTCTGGCGGGGCTATATGACTTCTCTTTGACTCTGCTCTCCTTTCATTTACTTTACTTTTACCCACCTTGCTCTTTCTGCCCTGATCTACTATAGGCTCAAAGCCGTCCATTAATAACCAATAGTATTCACAGCATTGAGGGGCATGTCACATCACCTCCCTTTTCTGTTTAAATAATTACAGTTACAATATTTATATCTTGTTAATATTTTACCATGACTAATGAAAACAATAACTATAACTATCTGTCCTTTAACTCCATCAAAGACTCCAGAATGAAAAAAAATATTACCTAATTTAACAGGAGTGCATTGTAAGCAACTTTTAAAACTCTGGAATTGACAGAGACATCTCGCTGCATGGACAGTCACCCAAAGTTCTTCTGTACCATTGGGGCATCCATATTTAGTTTACAGACCTATAGTATCCAGCAGATATTTCCATGAAGCAGAAATTTCAAAGACAGTTCTGCTTATAACGGCAGTTTGTCAGTAACATTTTCTGTGCCCTGTAGAATGTCTTGAAGAATCTTTTATAAAACAAGATTTTCTCATCTTTAGGCAAGTTCCACAGTCATTTCTCTGTGGGCACTATATGTTCAGTTCACATAGTATGCAATCAGGCAGTCCAGACAAGAGCCGTTTCTTGCCCAGATGGCTAACAAACTCGATAAGGATCCTCTTTGATTCCCATCTTCCTCTTGAAGTTACTTGGTGCTGCCAGCAGAATTTTCATGCAGCAGGAAATTTGAAGATCTCTTCTGCCTTGTAAAATTCATCAGTTGCTTTTTTCTGTATCCTGCAGAATGTCTGATAGTTTCTTCTTAGAAGCAGGAACCCTGATGTACCACTCCATCTTTTGGTAAGTTCGGAAATGACTTTTCTGTGGGTCCTGCATGGCCAGTTAACACAGCATATCATAAAGTAATTCAGGCAAGAGCAGTTTCATACCCAAATGCTAGCACTGCCACATTGAAGGCAAATTCCATGACGAGTTTTTTCAATGCCCATAAACTTCTTTGAAGCAAATGGTGCTGCCAGAATTAGACATGTCACAGTGTTGAGAAAATTCTAAGCTCTTAAAACATTTTAAATGCCGTAATCTTTAGGTCTTTTACATGTTGAAGTTTATCTAGCTAACTGGAATATATCTCTGTACATCTAGAAAACCTAATGAACATGACTACAGTTAGTCTATTAGAGATGATTATCTATTAATCTGTATTTTTAATTATACATTACATTTTTAAATGAGCTGCACAAACACAGTATCTTAAACAAGTGCAGAAAGACATATGTATTGTAGGGAAGCTGCTTGTTTGTTCCAGGCTGCCCAGACTCCCAAGATAACAACATAGAAACTGTATCAATTAAATCACTGCTTAGCCCATTAGCTCCAGCTTTTTATTGACTAACTTTTACATCTTATTTTATCCTATTTCTATTAATCTGAATATGGCCATGTGGTTGTGGCTTACCAGTAAGTTTCTGGCTTCTCTTTTCTTAGTGGTAACAACATGTCATCTCCTGACTCCTTCATACAGCATATCATCAAGCAGTTCAGGCAAGAGCAGTTTCTTGACCAGATGGCTAGCAAACTCCATAATGAGCCTCTTTGATGCCCATCTTCTTCTTGAATTATATTGGTGCTGCAAGGAGCAGAGGTGGCTCATTGTCTTGAAAAGTCCTAACTTTTTTAAAACACTTTAAGTGCCATATTTTTTCGTCTTTGAAAAGTTTGAATAATGCCTATCCATCTGAAATCTATCTCTGTACATGTAGAAAACCGAACTAACATGACTAGAAGCTTGACTACTATTTATGAATATATATTACATTACACTTTTAAATGAGCTGCACAAACAATACTTTGATCAAGAGCAGAAATACATATACAAAATATAACAAAATTCACCTTAAATTTGTTTCAATAAACCAAGGTCCATACACATGAAAATCTATATATCATATCCCCCTTTATGTATAAATAATGTAAATATTTATTATAAAGCCTTATACCCGTAGTAAGAGAAAGTACTGATTCCTATGCTTTTGTTGCGCAAATTAATTTTGGGGTGTGTTCAGGGCTACCTTTTGGGATCGGGGTCTATCAAACCACACTCGTCTGGAAAATAAACACAGGTTCTCATCTTCTACAGAAAAAAAAGAAGAAACTAATTTCCAAAACAACATATCCTTAGACACAAATTTTGAAGACAAGGTACCTTTAAAGAATATATGTTGGTTACGTAGCTCCTTTACAGGCAAAAAGTTTCAAAGAAAACACAACAATATACATAAAACAGACTCGCTGTGTATATTCCATATTTATGTGGTTTATTTTTTGCTCTTACATTTTTACAAGTTTAATATTTATTTTATTATCTTCAATCCTTTACTCTTTGCACTTACTATCTTTATTTTTTTCTTCACCCTTGAAATTCTATGTACATTTATTTATCCAACACTGTGACTCATTTAGACTACTTTTGTGTCTGAATTTGTCCTGTTGTGCATCTGTGATCTTTTCTGTCATGGAGACCTTTAAAACTATAAACAGTTTGATCTCAACAGCCCTTTCAAAATGGCAGAAGTACCATTACCACCAGCTCTGTAACCACCAGGTAGAAGCTGTGCTCACCACTATAACTCTGAGAAAGAACATGCAGCACATAAACCCTCTTAATCTGAGTAATAGCTAAATCTTCCATGCAGTACACTACAAGGCCTGGTTATATCTCTGTGTATGGTGGCAGGAATCTGCCATGCTCTCCTGCTTGTGGACGCCTAGTAGACCTGATTGTGCTGCCTGCCTAAGCTAGAATTGCTGAGCCATTGGCATGATCTTAGCAACATTTCTCCTGACCCCGAGTAGGTACAAAAGCACCTGGGCCCACAAATGCCAACCAGTGCTCAGCTGCCTGATAGAGCCAAAGCAGTTTGTGGTGCCATTTTGAATCCATGCTTTTTTTTTCCTTTGCTAGTACTGCTGAATCAGGAAGACCTTTCTTAAAAGAGCTGCAGCATGCTACCAGCAAGCAGAGCTCATTCAGAAAAAAAATGCGGCTACATTTTTTTTTCTGTTTAAAATTCTTTTACAACTCCTCTCAGGTTTAATGTGGATTTAGCTAGCACAAGTTGGAGCACCTATCAGTTGTAGAAAGGCCACTTGTTTTTACCCTGGTTGCCCATACTCCCCAAATAGCCCCAAAGAATCTGTATTAATTAAATCACTGCTTTGTCCATTAGATCTACTTTCTTATTAAAATGTAGCTAACTCTTACATCTTATTTTAACCCATTTCTATTAATCTGTATATCACCATGTGACTGGTTGTGGTTTACTGGAAATTTTCCAGCTCAGCTGTTCCCAGTAGAGGCTACATGTCATCTCCTGACTTCTTCTTTCTCCTAGATTTCAGTTTAGTTTTCCCCACCTATCTCTACTCTACTCTGTCACAGTCCATGACAGTTACTTTTTCATTGCCAATAAAAGCAACAAATATACAGAAAGACATTCTACACCACTTAAACTCTTTCTTCTCTCTCTTAAGCCCATGTCCATTTATCCAACATCATGACCCATTCAGAGTTCTTTTCTGTCTGAATCCTTCTTATTTTGTATCTGTAATCATTTTGTGACTAGGGCAGGGTTTCTTTTTAATGCTAAGAAGGAATGGCTAGGACTAATTCTGTGGCTTTGCCTGTTGTCTCTGCCTCATCCAACATGATAGAGGTATGGTCACCACCTCTGTGAGCCATGCTACCTGCCCCAGCTCCAGGCATGCAGAGGGTTTATGTTGCCATTAATCAACTTATAGCACTCTGCTCACAAAACCCAATTAAGTGCTCCATAGCATGATCTCCTGAAGCAATTTGTTCTGCCAGCATGAACCAGGAAGCTGTCTCTTAAAGAAGAGATGCCATGCCTCTGCTTGTGGCCAGGAAGCAAAGGCTATCTGGAAAAAAAATGCTTCTACCAAGAAACTTCACTTGGTTACATTTTTTGTGGCTTTGGAACCCTCATTTTCCTGAGATTTTTTTTAAAGCTTTTTAAGGTCTTATGTAGATCCATGTTCTAGACTATGGGTGGCATTTGGTAACTGGAAACTGCTTGTTTGTTTTCTTACCACTCAGACCCAAATAATCACATAGAAACTATTAATTACAACACTGTTTAGACAATGACTCAGGCAGGCATATTTCTAGTTAGCTCTTATATCTTAAATAACCCTTGTGTATTAATCTTTTCATCAATACAATCTGTGGCCTACGAGTAAAGTTCCTACATTCTTCACCTTCAGCAGCTACATGCCATCACTCTGACTCTGACTATTCTCTCTATATATATCAAGTAGACATCTGTTAAGATTAAACTTAGAGCAGGTAATTCAAAATAATTTTAAAGAAAAATTAAAATGTACTAGTGTAAAATAATTTTCAAAATTATTGTAAAATATTTGAAAATGCACTAACATAACAAGACATTCCAAAATTCAACTAATAGTCTCTCTCTTTGTTAGGTCACAGCCTTACCAGAGTAAATTTCTTGTTAGCTTCATTACAGGGTAAGGATTGATAGGGAATTAAGGACTTCAGACTCCTGTTGCTCTTCTCTCCAGTGTCTGACCAACTCCAGCTTTGCAGAACAGACAAAACATAGCATCTCAAGATGTAGTAGGACTAAGAAACTTGCCTTGTATTAAGACTGGACAATGCAACACAGTATGAGAGTTGAGTCCCAGAAGCCAGTAAAGGAGTCAGAAATAGCAGCTGCCCCTAGCATTATAATTCTCTCAAGAAGACCAAGCTTCGATGCCTATCATCTTTTTAAATTAGATTGTTGCTGCCAGGAGCAGAGGAGTCTTATTGTCATGAAAAGTACTCAGTTCTTAAAACACTTTAAATGCCATTTTCTATAGTCTTTGAAAAGTTTAAATAATGCCAATCCATCTCTGTATATCTAGAAAATCTAACTAACATGATTTCAAGCTTGACTGTTATAGATGATTACCTATTAACTTTATTTATTTATTATTTATTACATTTTACAGACACAATACCCTAATCAAGAGCAGAAATATACATATATATATAACAAAACTGACCTTTAATTTGTATCAATAAACTATATCCATACTAATGCAAATCTCTATAGCATATCCCCGTTTAAATATAAACAAACATTTATAAATAATATTAGGGAATTTTTGCATCATTCTCTCCAATCTGCTTCCTTTTTTATTGGGCAATGCATTTTTGGGGGGTATTCATGGTGATCTTTAGGAGAATCTTGGTCCATAATACCACATAAGTCTGTGGAAACAAAAGAAGAAACTGTTTTCCAAAACCACATATATTTAGATCCAAATTTTGAAGACAAGGTAACTTCAAAGCATAAATGTTTGTTACTTAGCTCCTCACAGGCAAAAATTCAAACAAAAATAGCAATATACATAATCCAGACTCTCTGTTTATATTTCATCTTTATGTGTTTATTTTACTTACTCTAGTACTTTTTCTACAAGTTTAATAATTATTTTATTATCTTTACTCCCTTTATCTATGACTGTCTGTACTCTTATATGTTACATTTACTGTTTCTTTACTGTTTTTATTCACTCTCCCAAACATATGTACATTTATCTAACACTGTCACTTGTTTAGAGTTCTTTTATGTATGAATCTGCCTTATTGTATATCTGTAATCTTTTTTTTTGTCCTAGAAAACTTTAAAATTTTAACCAGCTTGTGCACAGCTACCCTGGGTAAAGGTTCCTCCCCTCTCCACCTTTGAAAATTGTAGTGATACAGTGAGCAGGCCTGCTTTTCATCCTGCCCAGCTCCTGCAAGGCTAGCTTATACCCCAAAATAACAACACACAAATTGTATTCATTTAAGCACTGCCTGGCCCAATATATCTAGCCTCTTCTTAGCTAACTCTCACATCTTGAGTAAACCATTCCTACTAATGTCTGTAGCACCACAAGGTGGTGGCTTTCCGGGAAGATTCTAACCTATGTCCACCTTGGGCCGGAGCTTCATGTGTTTGCCTGACTCGGCTTTCTTTCTCCCAGCATTCTCTTCTGTCCTCTCCACCCACCTAAAGGCTGGCCTATGAAAAGGCCAAGGCAGTTTCTTTATTAA
>LOEQ01007711.1:19527-29749 GCA_001685075.1 Bramus lutescens | reverse complement strand
TCTTTATTAACCAATGAAAGTAACACATAGACAAATGACCCTCCTACACCAAAAAATGGTGAAGTTACCATTACCACCAGCTCTGGGACCACCAGGTAGGAGCTGTGCTCACCATTTTAACTCTGAAAAGGAATGCCCAGCACATAAACCATTTTTATCTGAGTAATAACTAAATCTACCATGTAGTGCACTACATGGCCTAGTAATAGCTCAGTGTATGACACAAGGAATCTGTCATGCTTTTCTGCTTACACAATCTTAGTCGACCTGATTCTGCTGCCTGCCCAGGTAGGAATGGTTGAGCCCTTAGCATGGCCTCAGTTACTTTCCTCCTGACCCTGAGTAGGTGCACCAGCACCTTGGCCCACAAACACCATTCCAATGCTCAGCTTCCTGAAAGAGCCAGAGTGTTTTGTGCTGCTGTTTTGAAACCATGCTCATTTTTTTTTACCTTTGCTACTACTGCTGAATCAGAAAGACCCTTCTTAAATGAACTGCAGCATGCCTCCAGCAAGCCAAGCCAATCTGCANAAAAAAAAAAATCAGCTAGACTTAGTTTCTAGTGTCTAGGATTTCTTTCCAATCCCTTTCAGTTTTTATGTGAATTTAGCTAGCACACTTTGGAGCACCAATCTGTTGTAGGAAGGCTGCTTGTATGTTCCTAGCTACCCACACCCCCAAAATAACCACACAGAATCTGTACTAATTAAATCACTGCTTGGTCCATTAAATCTAGCTTCTTAATGGCTAACTGTTACATCTTAATTTAACCCATTTCTATTATCTGTATAGCACCACATGGCTGTGACTTACCAGCATGGTTCCAGCTCATGTCTTCCCAGAGGCAGCTACATGGCATCTCCTGATTCCTTCTGTCTCCCAGCATTTAGTTTAGTTTTTCCCACTCTACTCTATCACAGGCCATGACAGTTACTTTTTTCATTAGCCAATAAGAGCAACACATATACAGAAGGACCTCCCACACCACCTATACTTTTTATTCTCTCTCTCTTAAGCCAATGTACATTTATCTGACACCATGACCCGTTTAGAGGTCTTTTTTTGTCTGAATCTGTCTTATTGTGCGTCTGTAATCATTTTCTGATTAGAGGGGTTTTTTAATGCTAAGCAGGCATGGGTAGGAATAACTCTGTGGCTTTGCCCATTGTCTCTGACCCGTCTAACATGGTGGATGTAGTTCACCACCTCTTTAAGCCATGCTACCTGCCCAAGCTCCAGGAATGCAGAGGGTTTATGTTGTCATTAATCAGCTTGTCGACCCTACTCACAAAACCCATTTAAGTTCTCCAAAGCAGGACCTCCTGAATCAGTTTGTGCTGCCAGCATGAACCAAGAAGCTGTCTCTTAAAGAAGCTGTGCCTCTGCTTGTAACCAAAAACAGAGCCTATGTGGGAAAAGAATGTGGCTCCCAAAAATGCATTTGGCTACAATTTTTGTGGGTTAATAACCCCCTTTACTTTCTTGAGTTTTTAAAAGCTTTCTTAAGTCTTATGTGGATTCATGTCCCAGACTGTGAGTACTATTTTGTAACTGGAGGCTGCTTGTTTGTTTCCTGAACAACCAGACCCAAGTAATGATACAGAAACTATATTAATTACACCACTGTTTGAACAATAACTCAGGCAGGAACATTCATAGTTAGCTCTTATATCTTAAATTAATCCATGAGTATCAATCTGTGCATCAATACAATCTGTGACCTACTAGAAAGTTCCTGCATTCTCCTTTAGCAGCTACATGTCATCTCTCTGACTCTGCCTACTCTCTCTATGAATGTCAAGTAGGCATATGTTAAAGTTAAACTTAAAGCAAGTAATTCAAAATAAGTTAAAAGCAAAATTTTAGTTTACTTAGTGTAAAATAATTTCCAAATTATTGTAAAATATTTGTAAATGCACTTGTACAGCAAGATGATCCAAAATTCAACTAGTAGCCTCTCTCTTCATTAGGTCACAGCCACGCCAGGGTAAATTTCATGTTACCCTCAATACAGGAGAAATTTGAGCAGGGAATTAAGAGCTTCTAGACTTCTGTTGCTCTTCTCTCCAGTGTCTGACAATGCTCTCTGTTGATCTTCTAAGAGATCTCATGGATGATGGAAGATAAGGGAAAGAAATGGAAAGCTCATAAACTGTAGGGCCTGACACTGTTATGGTTCTAGAAGACTTTCCTATGTAGTATAATATAAAATAACAGAGCTTTTGAATACCTTCTGCAAAAATTTAGTTGGTTGTAGGTTAAAGGAAACATTGTTAGAATTGCTCTGAGAAACAGTTGTTGGTTCAAACATTCTGGTCTGTGGGGTTTGGAGAAAAAAATGGGGTCAAGCACTCTAGTTATTAAGTCAGACTCTTGTTTTGAGCCTCTGTAGTGATTTTTCTTTTAGATTTTTGCTTTCAGTGATTAATTCTGTTACGCAGTATCTAGTTTCACTGCTTTCTTGTTATTGGCATTACTTTTTCTCCTTTCATAACATCTTCTTAGCTTAACTCTGTCTTGGAATATATTGCTGGAGATTCTCCAAACATGCAAATATATTTTATAGTAGTAGAAGAGCGTGTCTATGCAAATGTTTACATGTGATACTATAGATCTGTGAAAGAAACTATAATCTCTTTTTCTACCAATTAGAAGTTCCTCTCTACCCCTGGGATGTCTGTAGATAACTCCTTGTAAAAATTCGTTTCTCTTGGTGAATAATTCCTCTAAAGGTTCTAATAGTTCCAACCATGAATCCTTGAAGCTTTTATTGTGGAGTGAAACATATTTGGGAAGGTGCATTTTAACAGGCAATTCATGTTAAGACATTTTCAGGACATAAAATAATTGCAAGTGTCTTCAAACCAGATCAAGAATGCTTCTAATACCTTAATGACTACATTGAAAGCAACTTTTGGGTGCCTGGAACTATTTTCTGTAGGTTGTCCTTACAGTCAGTGGCCAAATTTCAATAGTCATGCTTATGGAGTCAGCAGTTGTCTCTGGGAATGACTGCTTACCTTGTCCAGGTAGGTACAGGGACCAGTCAAGAATGTGATAAACAACAAACGCCATCATTTAAGGGAGTTATAATAACCCTTGCTGTCAGTTGGGGCTAATAATAGCATGTAATGGATTTTTCCAAATGTCTATCTTGCACAGAAGTTTTGTCTAACCCACATAACTAATTTACCACCACTTGATTTATGCAACTCTGCCAGAAGTGAAAATGGCCTTTTGGAGCTTTAGAGTATATAGGCCAAGGAAGATGAGCTGCAAATATAGGGGAAACTATCACCCCTGCTTAGAAAAGGGTTTTTTGGAAACTTGGGTTGAGAGTACTCACACTCCACTAAGGAGACCGTTATCTAAATGATCATGAAACACCACTGGTTCCCTGAGAGTAAAATTTTGTGGAAATGTAAATTAGTTTCCACTGTGATCTCAAGAAAAGTTATAGATATTTAAATATCATTCTGTGAAAGGAATATTAGCAGTTTGGAGGACATAGCAAAGCTACCAGTGAGATCAGGTAGAACAATTATGTTATTCTTGATATGACAAAGGAGAAAAATAAGTGAAAATATTTTGTGTTAGTGGAGATTACAGAAAGAATTTTATATGGTGTTGTTTTTTTCTTTTTTTAACTTGTAAGGCAGAATGGGGTTGTGGAAGAGATGTTGGCAATATAATATGGGAAGATACGTTGCTAATGTGAGGCCACTGAGATATGCACATTAGGGTAAGAGGTGTTAGTAAGGGGCTTTGGAAACAACATGGCCATTGCGGTGCATGAGAGATGTGTCTCTTGGTGAGTGTCAGCTCTGACTAATAGTGCTAGTATAATGTAGAACTGCATCAGGTAAGATCTGGGAATCTGACAATTTGATATTGGTCAATACAGTAGGTATATTGAATGAAAGAAAAAGAAGTGTCTGCTAGTGTTCTTTTTATCTATGGGGGATAAGGTGTAAGATATATCAAATTAGATCAGCAATACAAAGAACCATCTACCACCCTAAATCCTAGATCATTGATGTCTTGTAGCTATAGGAAGGGAATTACTTAGAAAAAGGAAATGTACAACTTGAGATCTGCTTTTGGTAAAGATAAATAGAAAATCCATGAGGTGGAAAGCAGAAATTTTACTTTATTGTGTTTAGGTATCTGATAAAATGTTCATCAATTCAGACAATTCAGTGCCAAATTGCTAGAATTACAGGAAAGTATTAGCAAGCAAAGAACTAATCTCTCAGAGCCTGCTATGTGCTTTTACTGGATATGAGACAGAACAGACAAAACCAAATAATTTTGTAAGCTTTTGGGGCAGTGCATCTGATAATCATGACCACCTAACCCCCTTTGTATATAGGGTACATAAACTGAGGCAGTAGAAGGCTAAAGGCTAATCATTCCTTGATGTCTAATATGGGCCATGAGAAATAATGCTTCATCAGTGGATAAGTCCCAATGGATCTTATAGACTGGAGGACAGAGTAAATAGAGAGAGAACTGCTGGAAAAGCTTAAGTATGAGAAAAGAAATGAGTGACTTCCAGCTGACTGAGATACCATAGTGTTCAGTACTGACTTCAGGAAGGCATTGAACTGATCAAGAATCTTTAGGATGGTATAGAGATTTAGTAGTTTTGCTGAGTACTTGGTGGGCTCACATCTTTATAAACTTAAAAATTCCTTGGAAGATATAAGTATTTGCACTATCCTACAAAGATTGTGTATAAAATGAGATTGCATCCTGGAGGAGGACAGAGGCAGGATAAGCAGCAGAAGCTCAAGTGTGAAATATTGAAGGCAAATTTTATGGTATGTTCAGGTTCCTAATGAAAACAATTTTACGGAGCAAACACTTTTCAATAAGCTCTTATATGAATTTAAATCCTGACTCAAACTTCTATACAATTATGATTTTTTGGGTGTGTCTGGGTTACCTCACACAAGATGATTTTCTTCTAGTTCAATTCATTTGCCTACAAATTTCATGATGTCATTGGTTTTATTGCGGAGTAATAACCTCTCATAGAAATGCACCACATTTTCTTTATCCACTCTTTGGCTAAGGGGAATCTAAGTTGTTTCCAACTTCTGGATATTATGAATAATGCTGCTATGAACATAGTTCAGCAAGTTTACTTCTATTATGAGCATCCTTTAGGAATATGCCCAAGATTTGAAGAGCTGGATCTTGAAGTAAATTGATTCCCAATTTTCTGAGGAATCCCCACACCAACTTCCAAAGTGAGTGTATAATTTTGCACTCCCACAAGCAGTAGAGGAGTGTTCCCTTTACTTCACATCCTCTCCAACATAGGCTTTCATCAGTGTTTTTGATCCTAGCCATTCTGACATGAGTAAGAGGGTATCTCAGAGTTGCCTTGATATGCATTTCCATTCTGCCTAAGGAGGTTGAACAATTCTTTAAGTCTATTTTGGGCATTTGAGGGTCTTCTCTTGGGAATTCTCTGTTTTAAACTGCACCCCATTTATGACTGGATAATTTTGTATTTTGATGTCAATCTTCTTGAATTATTTGTATACTATAATCAGCCCTTAGTTAACTATGGGCTTAGATAAATCTTTTCCCATTGTGTACTCTGCTGTTTTGTCTTACTGATGCTATCTTTACCTTATAGAAGCTTCTCAGTTTCAGGAGGTCCCACATATTAATTGTTGATTGCAGTGTCTGTGCTACTCTTGTCAAATTCAGGAGATTTTTTTTCTGTGCCAATGCATTTAGTGGCTACTTCCTGTCTCATTGTATGTACTCACTCATAAGTGGATGTTAGGTGTAAAGTAAAAGATAACCTGCTAGAATCCACAGACTCAGACAGGCCAAATAACAATGGGGGCCCAAAGAGAGATACATGGATTTTCCCTAGGAAGGGGAAATAGAAGAGATCTTCTAAATAAACTGGGGGTGGTGGTGAATGGAGTTATGGGAATATAAGGATTCAGGTTGAGTGGATTTGGAGTGGGATGATTGGAGAGAATAATGATAGAGATACCTTGAATGCGGAGAGTTTGGGGGTTTGCTGGAAACCTGATGCCAGCAAATCTCCACAGGAATACATAAGAATGATCCCAGCTAAGACTATTTGCAATAATCGAGAGGGTGCCTATACTGGTCTCTTGTAGTCATGCTGATGACTATCCCAATTGACATCAGAGTACATTATTCAAGTAACATATGGAAGTAGATTGAGAGATCCATAGCCAAGCGAAGGCCAAACTAGAGGAGCCTTGCTGAAGAGAGAGTTGAAAAATTGTATGAGTCAGGGGTCAAGGTCAAGACAGGGAAACCCAAAAAGACAGTGTACCTGAGCTAATGGGAGTTCATGAACTCTGGTTTGATGGCTAGAGAATCTGCATGGGACTTAACTGGGCTCTCTGCATGTGTGTGACATTTGTGTAGACTGGTCTGTTTGTGGGATCAGGACCCGTCCCTGGTGCTTGAGATGGTTTGGGGGAAACCTAACTCTAAGTTTGTTTGCCTTGCCAAATCTTAATGTTTGGTCCTGCCTCAACTCGTTATGCCATGCTCTGTTGACTCTCATGGGAGGCTTGCCCTTTCTGGAAGGGGATAGAGGAGGGGTATTTCAGGGCTAGAAGAGAGGTGTGGGAAGAGATGAGAACAATGGTCTCTATATCCCAATTTCACAGAAAGCATCTAACATAAATCAATATAGGTGAAGACAAGCAAATCTGTCCCTGGACAGTGCAAATTAGACTCATCAATGTTTCATTTACTTCTGCGAATAGAAATACTATGGGTTGGGATTATTTGCATAGTTAAGACCTCTACCTTCATTCAGGTATCCTGGGTGGCAGGTAGTATTTGGCGCTAAGGTCAGAGAATGAAACAGAACCACTGTGGCAGTCCAGAAAATCAACATAACTAATACTGTAGCACTAGAGTACATGCTCTCATTGGACTTTCAACATGGGTAGAGTAGAGTAGAGTAGAATGAGTCAGGTTCACAAAAAAAATCATTGGTGTTGAAATGAAGGAGTTAGCTGTATAAGATTTAGTGCTTCCTGTCCATAACACAGTACCCCATAATCATATATGGAAGAAATAATTGGGGATGATTGATTCTATATTAAACATTGATTATTATTTGATTTATTATCTACTTGGTTTTGAAAACTTGACATATCTTAACACTTGCTCAGAGCAGATGACACTTGGTGTACCAAGTGCTTTACCATGGTTGTTTTTAAAGTCATCCTATTAAATATAGTACATTGTGTCTCAGAAGTTTGCATTATTGATTACATAGAGTGAATATCCTTGTGGTCCTTTTAATTGTTTTCAAAGGATTTCTCTTCCCTTTAAGGTAACATGTTTTTGGGTCAGAAGTTGGCTCAATCAGTGAAATGCATACTTTGAAATCATTAACATCTGAGTTTATTTCTAGAACACACAGGTAAAAATCCAGAGATAGTATTTTGGGAATGTAATCCCAGGACATCATTGGCACTTACAGATCTCTGAGTTTTTGGTATACCCAAACTAGATTATTTGGTGAATTTTAGCAATTGCAACTGTCTCAAGTGAACCTAACATAGAAGATATTTGAGTCAAAATTGTAATTTTTGCATATAATAGCAAAGTTGCACACATTAGCTCCAAGAAGTTAAAACTGCATATACATTGTTTGTGCAATGTCAAGCTAGCCACAATCTCAGGATGGCTGTTGCAGGAAGTAATGAAGTCTTCCTCCTATTTTAGTAGTCATTTGCATTTGATGAACTGTTGACAAAGGATGAATTTATTTTCTTCAGCAATGTTTGATCTAAGAAAATACCCAGCTACCAGGAGAGATCTACATATCTGTGAAGATACAGGCAGCCCTAAAGGAACTCAGTTTATATTAAGAAATGAGAGAGCCTAAGCACAAATAAAGAGGCATTGGATACCACCCAGATACATATGCTACTATTGCATAGTTAAGGATATGGTGCCATGCTGTTCATAATGAGCTTCATAGCCATCATAGCCATATAATACTTGAAATTGTCTTTCTCCTTCAGAAGCTTGCATAATCATAATGAGTGCATCTACAAAACACACCCACTGCTCATGGTATATTGCAGAGAAGTGGACAGAAAAGTTGTGACGAGCCAGATGATCAGGGAATATACTGTGATATTGTGTGTCACAGTAATATCAGAAGCTTCACGTATAAACACTCCAAAGTAAAACTATACAAAAATGAGATGAATAGGGATGACAGTAATGAATGTGCTAAACGGGACAAAAAAGTCCACTAGGTCTCAACTGAACACAAACAACTATAGCCAATTTAGAAAGCTGGAAACAGAAGACGTGGCCTTTCCCAGGGAAGAGCACACCAATTATTTGTCTCCTACCAAAAAGTCAGCTTTGAGAACAAACATGCAGGTAGCATTAGACTTACTGATCAGTGTTTATTTAATAATATATATGTGTATACATATATGCATGCAAAAAGAATTAGTGAAGAAGGAGGCTAAGAATTTGAAGAAAAAAAGTGGTATGAGGGACGGTTTGAAGACAGGGAGGAATATATGTTGTAATTAAATTATAATCACAAAATTAAAAATAAGAAAGTATCCACACACACTTGCATATGCATGCAGACACACACACACAAGTACAAGCACTCATAGATACACACACAAACCCATACACACACAAAGAAAAGGAAGAGTTCTTCAAGTTATGACACCATAGTGATGTCAGAGAAGGGAAGGATTTTAGGTTATTTTATGGATGATGGGTTTTAGAAACACATAATATTTACATATTTATATTAAATAAGACATTCTAAAGAAATGAAGGCAACAGAGAAAACAGTTGAGTTTGTTATGGATGTTTCTGTTATGCACACTTGTACCCATTTCTCACTTCATAACTGCATGTAGACACACACACACACCTAGACACATATACATACATACATGTCAAGATATTTTGAAAGTTGTTTTTTCATAAAACATCTTAAATTATTTATTGACCATTATGACAGTTCAAGACCCCATGCTCATAGGGTGCATTGTTTGATCAGGGGTAGATATCACCATTTCATTCTTTAATCTAATCATCATTTTGTAGATCACTCTAATAGTTCCAATTCCATGTGATTGCTCATGTGTACATTCATAGCAGTTATAAAGATAGCGAATAATCAGCAGCAAGCTGTTCTTGGCTGCCCAGAGTCACATTCAGAACGGCTCAGGCAGAAATGCAGGCTTTCTTATAAGAAGCCAGAATCAATTCCCAAGGCGCCAGGCACCTCTGATTGTTTTCATCTGTTATCAATTGGAGCCACATTTCATGTTAAATTACATTTTTCCTGTCTTTCTAGTTTCAGTGTTCCTGTTTCTGTGGTAAAATACAGGGAGGGAGAGAGAGACATGAAATAGCAGCTCAGACGGAAATCTCCATAGTTACAGCAGGTCCTCGAATTCCATTGCTAGCTATGAGAGCTGTCTCTTGATTGGCTCAAATCCATTCTCCTGATGATATCACACACTAAGCCAATCAGAGGCAGCCAGAGGTAATATTCATCCCTTCACAAAGGGATTTTGTCAGTCAGGCTCCTGGCTGGAGACCAGCTTTCAGCTGGTTTCTGGTTCTAGCCAGGACCTGACTATAACCTACTAGTCAGTGAAGGAGGATTGCTCCTGAAACCTGCCAGGAGACAGAGCCAATTGACATCCAGCACAGGCAGGTACTTTCTAAGATTTCCCACATGTTGACTGAGTCACCTGCTACTTTCTCCTGTGCAGGAAATGTGTTCCTGCTTCCTAAGCCACTGTGTCCCCTTTAAGATACATCATTCTCATTTAGCTTTGGATTTTGGCTTTATCTGCAATATATGGGATTCATCTCAGCCTTCAGGATCTAAACAAGACAAGAAACCTGCTGCTCCTTACACTCCCTTCATGTACTTACTGTGTGAATCATTTTCTTTAAGTACATCTCTTATATGGTAACCTGAAACTCTGAGAGCTCATAGCTGAAACATTTGCTGACACTACGTTTTATTTGCATAAGGATTTTTATATTGAAGATAGTTTCTGTTCCATACAATATATAATGACGATGGTTTCCTGTCCTCCAGCTCCTTTAAGATATTCTCCACATTACCACCTGACCAAATCTCTGCACTCTTTCTTTCTTTCTTTCTTTCTTTCTTTCTTTCTTTCTTTCTTTCTTT
>LOEQ01007711.1:7580-19514 GCA_001685075.1 Bramus lutescens | reverse complement strand
CTTCCTTCCTTCCTTCCTTCCTTTCTTTCTCTCTCTCTTTCTTTCCCTCAATTGTATATACACAGGCATGTAATAATAAATGTAATGATAATAATAGTAAAATATCAATATTAATATTATTAATCATAACAAAAAATGAAAACATCAGAATAGGACAAAAGAAACAAATGTAAGAAAAATAGCCAAAGAAAAACAGAAAAAGTACACAGATGCAAAAACACTTATGTTCATGCAATCATACATGCTGCAAAAACAAAAATGATATGGGATTCTCCACTGTATGATTTGATTACCAGCAGTTAATAAAGAAACTGGCTTTACCCAATAGGGTAGAATAGAGTTAGGGAGGGAAAACTAAACTGAATGTTGGGAGTAAGGAGGCAGAGTTAGAGAGAAGTCATGGAGCTGCTGATGGAGACAGACACACTGAAACTTTTCTAGTATGACATGATCTCATGATGATGGACACATTATTGGAGACTGGTTAAATTAAGATGTAGGAGTTAGCCAATAAGAAACTAGAGCTAATTTCATATAACAAAAATATGCTGTCATATGTTAACTTCAGTGAATATCCATGTATCTGCATGCCTCTTAGATTTCTGTAGTCTGCCTCAGTGTTCTTCAGATTTTACTTCAACATAATTTTAAATATTTAGAATTTTATGGGTTTATTTTTGGACCTATAGCTACATCGGAGAAATTTTATTTATGGAATTTCCTTGTTTAGTTAAGGCATTCTACTAAGGATACAGTTGTAATTTATATATCATGAACAATAGATTCTCATCACATGTTTGATTTGCAAATTTTTCACTCCTTTGCTTGCTCCCTCTAACTGTCTTTCCTATTCATGCTTTTGTTCTTGTCTCTGTGAGATTTTTTTTGTTAGTTGGTATTTTATTCTAGTCCTTTTGGTATTAGTAACCTTTAATGGGATAATTTGGGGAAAGTAAACTGAATCAGAAATGTGATAAGGAGATGTAGGTGGTGAGTATTATTTGTCATAAGGTCTTGCTATGCAGAATGATATCACCTATGTGCTGTCTTTCCTCCCCAACATCTTTCAAAGATTGCTCCACAAAATGACGCTTGTGCTTACAGAGCATGTCACCTACTTCAGGGTATACATCATTTTTATTCTGTCCTCTGCAGTGATTCTGCACTTATGTAACTAGGATAGACACAGGAAATGAAAGGACAGACGTTCAGACACATGTATTAAAGGCGTGTGAGTCCATGGGCTGTGCTTGCTTTGGTGAAGGTAATTCACTGTGACTGGCTTGTCAGTGCACTTATTGTACACATTCAGATCCAGGAGGTGTGTGTATATGGCTGAGAGAGTAAGATTTATGGTATATGGAAGAAAAAGTAAACAGATGTGGCCAGTACTGCTAATAGGTTTCTGTGAAGTATCATCACAGACTGTACTTATCCATATAGGAGGAAGGTAACTAGGAGGATAGATTTGCTATCCCACTGAGTCTCGCCTGCGTAAGCTTTTGACAGTCACATGAGTCTGAGGCATTTGGGACCTAGCCATGGCTATATCCATGTCAAAAAGTTTATTCGTCCACAATTTCTTAAAATATACTTTGCAGTGTATAGAGTTTTGAATGTATCAATATTTTATTGTATTTTTAGATAGTTTATCCTCCATGTTTGTTGCACACAGGCATGTATATGAATCTGAAGGCTATAATTCACTGTTTGCTGTCTTCCTATACTGTTCTATATTTTAGTTTTTATACAGAATTTCTTATAGAAATGAGGCTAATTAATTAGGGTAGACTGCAGGAGGGGGCCATTTGTTGGTTCCCAGCTGCTTAACTTCGCATTAATCACACAGAAACTTTATTAATTAAATCGCTGCTTGGCCCATTAGCTCCAGCTTCTTATTGCTCTTACATATTAATTTAGCCCATTTCTATTAATTTGTTTATGGTCATGTGTCTGTGGTTTACTGGATAATGTTCTGGCATCTTTCTAGTGGGGGCTACATGGTGTCTGCCTGACTCCGCCCTCCCTCCTCCCAGCATTTTCCCCCACCTACTTCTATTACCTGTGCAAGCTCAAGACAGTTTCTTTATTTATTAACCAATAAAAGCAACACATAAACAGAAGGACCTCCCACACTAGTAGACTAACCTTATATGATCTGGAAGGAAACTCTTAACTCCTTTTCAAAATGTTGGAATACTGTCTTGCACCACCCCGTCTTGACATATTTAAGTTGTTGCTAGGTTTTTAATTGGTTTTACATGCTAATATAATGGGCAATTTATTGCATGTACCATACCCACATTCTCCATTTTCCTTTATACATGTCCATACCCTATGTTATTATAAAATTCTGTCCCATTTAATTAGCTTCATTATCAAATTATTCCCATATAGTTAATCAAATCTGTATTAATTCCTTAATGAATAAATTACTCTTCAGGAGATTCATCATGAATGATCATGAACTGAGTCTGAGGAACAGCCATGTGTGCTTAGCATGTGATTCTGCCCTGCTGTGCTTCATACTGATATCAGCTTTGGCAGTTACCCACCACTACTGTCCTGAGCAGAGATGCTATGAGTAATCTTCATGTGCAGCTGTGAGTTGTGATCTCATAAGGTTTTGTGGTCATTTTTCTCTGGCAATATCCAGGCTAAAAATTTATGCCAGGGATCTAGAGCTTAAGGAGCCAGTAGTCTTTCTAGTTTGGAAGGTAGGGGGAAGATTTTCATTAGGTACACATGCTAAAGTTTACTATTGAAAGACATTTGGCTGAATCCTTTTTTAACATAATGTCAGATATTTTTTCTATGCACAGTGAGTCTCTTACAGTAGACAGTTAATGGTAGGATATCTGTGAGAGGGGAATATTGTTCCAATTTAACTTTTTATAACCTCTGGAATGGAGGAAGGCTAGAAAGTAATCTTTAAGTCTTGAAGTACTGAAAAAAGTGATGCAAAGAATGCTCTGAGTTCAAATTTAGCAAAGTCAGAAATCTGAGTGGAGACAGTTGAGTTGTTAACAGGGAAAGTGTGGTTTCTGTGTCAGAACCTTTCCTTTCATGATGGATCCCTAGAGTATTTTTACATTTTTGTCTAAAATTACAAGGATACTGAGATATTTTTCTTATTCTTCCTGAAGATATAAAGTAGAGGCATGTGCATATATTAAAGCTGTATGACCACAGTGCCTGAAAATAATTGAGAACTTGGACCTTCACTTTCTTTTTGGCTTTAAAAGGAGTGAGATTTTTAAATTGAGAAAAGCTAAATTATACAGCAATATCAGGATGCCTTTACCTATACTCTGTAAGATGACAGCTATAAACTTTCAGGTAATTTACCTCTCATATATGTGCCCCTTCTCTATTTCAGACTCCGTTACAGCAAAGACTCTCCTTTACTGTGTCATTATGCATTGGGATCAGTTTTATGGCTATTGAAGCAATCAAATAGTTTGTTTAGTGGAAGGCTGCTCTTTATCTTGGAAAACTATATAACCATCCATTCTTAAATGCCATCAATGACTACAGAAGGATGCAATATTACCTAAGTAAACAGGGACTGCATTTTAGGCAACTTCTAAAACTCTAGAATTGACAGAGACATCTCGCTGCCTGTGCTTCTGTTATGTTGGGGCATCCATCTTCAGCCTACATGTACATAGTACCTGGAAGACTTTTCCATGAAGCAGAAAATTTGATGATCTCTTATGTCTTGTACTGGCAAAGTTCATCAGTTGCTTTCTTCTGTCCTGGAAAATGTCTGAGTGTTTTCTCATGAAGCAGGAAACCTGAAGAACTGTCTCACATTCTTATGAAACTTTAGCAGTCATTTTTCCTGTGGGTTCTACATGTTCAGTTCATACAGTACACCATCAAGCAGCCCAGGAAAGAACAGTTTCTTGCACAAAAGTACACCATTCTGTAGTAGGCGGCTACTCGTTCATTGCATGTCCATCTGGACCCACACAGAAACTATATTAACTGATATACTCTTTGGCTAATAGCTTAAGTGTATTGCTTACTAGTTTAAATCTTAAACTTATCCATTTCTATTATTTTTTATTTTACCACGGGACTCATGGTTTACTGGTAGGGTTCCAGTGGGTGTCTTTCTCCTTTGGTGGCAACATGGTGTCTCCTTGACTCCAGCTACTCTCTCTTAACATCTCTGTTTGGATTTTCTGCCTGGCTTTACTCTGTTAAGCCATTGGCCAAATACCAATGCTAATAAGACAATTTACCAGAAGACAGAGAGAAATCTAATATCAGATTTGATCATTTATTACCCCTTGAGTCGAGAGTGGTATAAACTGAGGGTATCATTCTCTAATTTACAGGGCCATGTGAGCCAAGAGAGATACTTGTCCATCCACAGTGAAGTTCCCTGGGAAATCTGAACATAGAGGACTTTAGAAGTAGATCAAGTATTTCTGAGAGAACTAAGGATAAGGAAATCTATGTATGAAGCCCAAGTAATTAGGCCTAAAAATATTGTGTTCACAGCAAGAGCTTTGAGCTTCTCATGGACTTCTGTGTGGAGTATATATTGCAAAAGTCCTGTCTTGCCTCCAAGAATATCCAGGCATCATTCCACAATGACAGAAATGAAGGTGTTCACGTTGTTGCTGTTTTTACTAGAGTCCTAAATAATCATATGGTTTGACTTATCAATATTTCTTCATTTCTCTGGGTATCTCTTATAGCATGGAATTTTTGCTTCTGGTGATGCTACAAACAAGCACACATATAGTCACTTGTGTTGCCAAATGAAATGACATAAATTGATCTAATAAGAAAATTTCGAGGACAGAAATAATAAACACAAATCATTCATATTGTGAAGATATGGGCACAGAATAAACTATGATAACATTCTGTTAGATCAAAAGAGTTATTGCTATCACAGAATGTATGAATTTCCACAACCAAAGAGAATCCCACCCAGCAGACACATTTACGGAGGGTTTTCATACAACACATTTTTAGAAACAAATGGTGTAATAGTCATTCTTCTTGAGAAACAATCATGGGCAAATATTTTACACAGTTATCTGTACTTGCCTCCATTTATCCAAGTCTCCAACAAATCATAGATAAAATCATAAAAATTGCATTTCCCTTTTTATTGGCATTTGGGACTGAATTTATTTATACAATCTTATTGAACATTCTAAGATGTGAGCAAATTATTTCACTTACTGTTTTGATTAGAAAACATCAAAGCTGATTCATGCTTCTACACCCAAAAATAGGGATGGCAGCAGGGCCACAGCCAGATGTGAAGCTTTCTGTAGATCTTGATTCATCACTTTGTGTTGGAGCTGAAGACTAGGAGATGACTCAGCTAGCACCATGTGTGCCTTAAAGGTGTAAACAGCTAGGCCTTATTTCTAGCAAACACATGAAAAGAAAGCAGACATAGTGATGTTAACAAGCAATTTCAGGTCTTGAAGTTTAGAGACAGAAAGATTTCTTTATCTTTCTGGCCGGCTAGAACAGACTACAACGTTAAATCCAGTGTAGGTAGAAACACTGTCTCAAATGAGTCAGAACTAGTAGGCCTCCACATGGAAACTCTATTTGCTGACATGACAGCAGAGTTGTATATATAATATTTGAACTCATAATACGTAGGACTACACACACAATTCTTATACCAGAACAAGCCAGCTAAAATATTATTGCTATGGCTAGAGGCAGGATTCATGAAGTCCCATTCATATCAGAGGGACAGTACATGTGATAGGCTACAGGGACTATCAGGCATCTTTAGGCAGACAATCCATGAGACTCGGCTCATGTTGTAGCAGATGATGCTATCACATACTTGAAAACAAAACAAAACAAAAAGATATAACACTAAAAGTACTTAGTGTGTAGTCAAAAGAAAAGATCATGATAAGTTGTGATGGAATGTTAGTATTGCTTATTGAAGACTGATTCTAGGGTAGAGAATTGGGTTAGGTTTTTTCTAATATATTATAGGTATTCATGAATATTCAATAAAGAAACTTTGAAAGAATGAATGATAAAAGAAAAACAGTTCATTAGTTCTCAATTCTCCATAAGCATGCACACAATGCACAGCTGCACATTAAGAATACACATATTCCCACACATGAAACGGTGAAAATACACTATTATTTTACTATCTTCTTTCTAAAATAAATTCCTTTTAAAATCTTTATTTACCCGTATAATATAATAATACACTCCCTGTTAATTCTGTATATGTCTCAATTATGAATATAACCAGTCATCTCTTTAGATAATTAATGCCTTTATTTTTCTGAGCTATAACCAACAGAAACTGTGACCTGGTGTCATAGATTATCATAAAATCACATTGCTCATGGAAACTGGCACAGGAGGATTTAAAAGAGCCAGCAGCAGGCTCCATTTGACAGCCTATTGTCACAGTCAGAGTCACCAGACAGAAATGGGAGCTTTCTTTTGTAAAGAGCCGGGACCACTGGCTATGAATGGCCAGATCCAGGCTTGAGATTCCAGGCATGACTGGCAGGATTACTCTGTTGTCAAATTTCTGTACCAGAATTTAATGGAAAAATAAACATTTGTTCTGTCTTTCTCTGTCCACTTCCCCCATGTCTGCTGTAACACCCACCGAGCAGCTGCATCTGCGGAGGTCTCCCAGGCAACAGCAGGATTGGCTTTCCATTCCTAGGTTTGAGATCTCTCTCCTGATTGGTCCTTAATCTGTCCTTTACTATCGTGCACACAGCCGACCAATGAAAGGCAACCAGAGTTAATATGAGTCCATTCACAGAGACTTTTTCCAGTCAGGCTTCTGGCAGGAGACCAGCTCTCAGCTGATTTCAGGCTCTAGCCAGGGGCTTGACTGCAAACTGCTCAGCAGAGAAGGTGGGCGGCTCCTGAAACATGCAGGAGACAGAGGCCCAAGACAAGATACCCAGCATGCGCAGGGACTTGTTGGGATTCCCCAAAATCAGAGTCACCTGCTCCTGTTTTCTCTACTTGGAATTTGATCCGCTCCTGAGGGCATTTATGTTTTCAGACTGAATATTCCCGATGCAGGCTTGGAGTACTGCTTCAGTTGCAACAAGAATGATTGACTTCAGCCTCCAGAATCAGACAGAAACAGGAGACTGCTGGTGTGGCTGTGGAAAATTACTACATTAGGGTCAGTTCTGCCCTGTCATCATGAGACTGAGAGCTATAACACTTGCTGACAGTTATTTTAATGGAACTAGGCTATCTCACAGCCAAGAAATTTAACACTATTACCCTATAACTATGACGTAGCTTATGCGAATTTTTGTGTGGACTGTGAGAGAGGCTCAGCAGTACCGTTTAATTGCTGCATCCATCGTTGTCCTAGAGTCTGGTAAGGAGGGAGATTTTCTACATGTGGAAACCTAGATGGATCATATTGATGACAATATGAATAACAGTGGACTAGAAATCTGAAGGGTGAGTGTACTGCATTTTTAATAATAAAATTGAGGTTTTATTCACATGAATATACAACGTGAAATTAAAAGCTTTTGTTATTTTGTAAGCTTTCGTTATTACAGTAATAATTACAATAGTCCAGAATAGCTCTCATCACTAATATTAGATGAATTAATTTTCTAAAAATACTGAAATTTTATTTAATAATTTTCTTCAAGAAACACCCTGATTATACTACCTGATTTCTAGGCTTATTTCTAAGAAAAAAAGAGTTCATCAAAAAAAATTAACCCACTAAAAATAGGGTTGATTTTTATGTATTTCAAGAAGAAATAAACCATTTCATCAACAAGTTCTTTGGGTCTTGGTGTTTATCACAACAATAGAGAATAAAGAAGGGCAGGCACATAACAAAAGAAGACACAGAGCAGTGGAAGATACTGTGAAGATCTCATGTAGATTTGAACAGAAAGACATCCTCTTTCCCGGGAAAAGTTATCAATTTGTTCAGAATGTTTATAGTAAGAGAGGAAGGAAGATACACCAAAAATTATGATATATGATGTTAGAGGAGCTCAGAACCAGGTGCTGAGTGTCAGTCTTAAAAAATGACACTGTGATTAAATAAATTATGTGAATTAATGCAGCCAACTAAAGCACATGTGAGAAGCCATCTCAGAGGCTGCCTTTTCTTCAGAAATTAAGTAATTGTTTATAACATCCCAAGGAGACAACAGGACATGTAAAGGATGCATAAGAAAAGTATCATTGATAAGCCATTGACTGTATTAACTTATCTGAGGCCAAAGTGGTCAGACAAAGAGTTAATTGTGGTTTCATATTTGAATTGAGAATACAGTTCAAGAAAACATAACTCATGTTTCTAGTATGTTCAGAGGATTTCAAAATGTGTGTGTGTCACACACACACACTCTCTCTCTCTCTCTCTCTCTCTCTATGAGAAAGTACAGTCTCTAGAGAATTGTTACCACAGTTCTTGAAGTCATATAACTTTCAGGCATTTATATATTTAAAAAATTGCCCATTGAAAATATATTTATTGATGTATTTGTGGGTTTGTCACAGGGAACCATGATTTGAATAAGTTATCTACTTTTACTATGAGTGTTTTAAGTTTAAATCCAGTCATCAGACATAATGTATGGTGCCTTTACCCTTGCTATTTCCTTGGTGTTCCTCAATGGCATTTTCAAATATGCTGGTATATATTTTATATATAATAAATTGATATGTTTTTTATTTGTGATTAGTTGTAGTAAAGTAGGTTTTAACAACAAAATGTTAAATTGGTTTAGCTTTCTTTCCTATAAACCTTTCTAAAATCACAGTATACTTTCATGCGTGTAATAAAAGATGTTGCAGTCATTATTTTTTTAGTTCATATTTAATCTCTTGAAAATTTCATTAACAACATCTTTACTAATCATATACAAGTCCAATTAACTGTTTTAGAGGATTATTTTGAAGTAAAGATTGTATAATTTAATTTTTAAATTACATTGCAGAACACAAACAACAAAGAATATATTAAAATAATTTTCAAGAGAAGTTAGGTCTGAGTTAGGTGAGAGTACTTGGGAAATCCTAAGGCTGACTTAGAACATACTCAGAGGTTTTGGGAGCATGAAGTTGTATTACCATGACAAGAACTTCTGTTTGTTCACTTTTACTAAGCAAGCCCTTGCTCGCTCTGGTGCTAGTCCTCAGAAATAAACCTACAGTAATGTCTGATGGAGATGCTCATAATTAAAACAATGGTAGCACAGAATATACAGAGCAAGTGCATCAAGGGGGATGTGTGGGTCTTTCCAGAAGCCCACACCTCCTGCACTGTATAGAGGGCATTTCTGCATCCTATTGTATGAATCACTGGATTTGGCAAACGATTGATATACATGCAAGGAGACTGCACTTCACAGCATATAATAATTTTACTTACCATGGAAAACATCTACTTTCAGCAACTGTAAATTATAAATATATTTAGGAGTCCAGGAATAGTTTCTATGGAATGTGTTTCCTTTTATTCTTGAGGTTTGCTGCAATGTTTATATTGATTAGATCTAAAGAGACACGTCTCAATATTTACTTTGAACTATGAGTTGCCTTCTCTGCAAGGCTTTGGATCAGTAGTTTTGTGGCTTAATTTTCCCAGCACAACATAGCTTTTCTAAAAGCTAATGGCATGTTACTTTAGGCAGGCAGTTTGCAATCTCCCAAATTTATCCCCAAATTATCTGCTATCATGATTTTTTATACAATAATTCAACATATCATATCCCAAAGGGTATGCTACATTCAATGACACCTCTAGTTAACAGCATGCCTCTTAGATTTGTGTAGTCTTTCTCAAGGCTGTTTAGATTTGTATTTTGCTAAGACTGAAAATCTTGAATATTTATTTAAATATATGTATATGTTTCACAAAGATTGAATATGTATGTGTATATATATACATATATATATATTTGAAAGTGGCTATATTTACTTTAGACAATGGAAAAAAGAAATCTCTATTCAAATAATGTACTTATTACATTTAGACATTACTGTTAAGGTTATGGTTTGACTTAACATATTCTAGACAGCATTAACATGTGTGATTTGCATGTGTGATTTGCAATGTATTGATTGATCACTCCTCCCATCTTTTTCTTTTGATGCTCTTGATCTTCCTATCTTTGTGTGACTTTGTAGTGTTTGTTATATTAGTTGTGGCATATTTTCAGTGTTTCCAATTCTTGGGAGAGATAATAAGGGGAAAGTGAAGTAAACTAGGAAAAGTTTTCAAGGAGATGTAGGTTGTGAGTATGCTCTGTCATGTAGTTTCTCTGCAGAGACTATGCAGGTTGATATTGCCTATCCTCTGGCTTCCCTTCCCACAGCCTTTCAAAGACTACAACAGTAAAATGGTTATTGGTACTTATGAGTCCCCTTTCCTGTTGGAGTGTTTTTTTTTCTCTTTGGAACTTCTTCGAGAATTGGTGTTCTTTGGAGCTTCAGGTACTGAGTTAACTATGGAAACAAGTAGGTAAAACACAGTAACAAAGAGATATGCACTTAAGTGATGGACTTGGGTAGGATCTACTAGCTCTGATAGAGAATGACAAAAGTTTCTGGAATGTCCGTGCATTTAATTTACACACCTGAAACAAGGATGTTATTTATTTTATGCAGCTGAATGAGTAGGCAGGTTTGTGGTATATACCTGAACAAGGAGGCAAGTTTACATAATCTTGGGAATAATTCTCTGTAGGGGAGTAGTCTCAGTCTGAATGTATTCTGGAAGGCAGAATATGTGGTTGGTATTTTCTCCATACATTGCCTATGCTCAAACTCCTACCAGAGGCCATCTTTGCCATCCCATTGAATCTCACCTGGTGTCTCAGTTAGGGTTTCTAGTGCTGTGAAGAGACACTATTACCAAGGCAACTGTTTTAAAGGATTGGGGCTGACTTGCAGTTCTGAGTTTTAGCCTATTATCTTCATGGTGGGTAGCGCACAGTCAGACAGTGTTGGAGAAGTAGCTGATAGTTCTACATCTTGAACCAGAGACAATAGGAAGTGAAATAAGAGTCACATTATACATATCTTGAGCACAGGAGACTTCAAAGTCCAAGCTCAATAGTGACACATTTCCTCCAATATGGCCCCACCTACTCCAACTAAGACACACCTCCTAATTGTGCCACTACTTTTGGGGGTCATTCTCTCTCAAACCACCACATTCTACTCCCTGGCCCCATAGGCATCTAGTCATATGATACTGGAAAAATGTATTCAGCCCAACTACAAATATCTCTGTATTATATAACAGTCTTAAACTTATTTTAAAGTTGGAAGTTCAAAGTCTTTTTTGAGATTCATGCAGTCTCTTAACTGTAATCCCCTGTAAAATCAAAATCAAAAAGCAGATCACATACTTCCAACATGTAATGACACAGGATATGCATTACTTTTCAGAAATGGAGGAAAGTGAGGATAGTTAGGAAATACTGGAAAAAAGTCAATTGGGCAAACTTCAAACTATACTTATATTTCTGATGTCAAATCACTCTTGAGATCTCCAACGCTTTTCAACTTTACTGACTGCTGACATAGTGTTTCTTTGGTTGGTTCCACTTCCTGTTAGCAAGTTTCCTGTGCAGGTACAATTTTGGCATCGCAAACATTTTGGGGTCTCTAAAGCAATCCAGGTTTCATTTATATACCTTCATTCAATGCTCACTCTCAGCCTCCATGCAGGGGCACCCCTGATACACACCTGACCACAGTGGATCCCCTTAGTAGAGGAGGAAGATTCCACAATCCTTTTTTTCTACCCTTGACTCTGAAGCCAGAGACATGAGGATAAAGCTGCTAAGTTCTCCTCCTTTCTGGGTATAGAACATGACTCCCTCATTCAATTACATATTCACGAGCTTTCTGTTTTTTATTATTTTTTATTAAAAATTTCCACCTCCTCCCCTC